>JALIZH010026599.1:0-58934 GCA_030522465.1 Rhipicephalus appendiculatus
AAGTCATGCTGTACATGACATGTCATGATTTTTATAATGCCACTTATCATTTATGCTTTGTCATACAGTCACGTCATGCAATACCGAACTTGTCGTATATCAAGCTAGCGAAACGGTTGTGAGCAAACCATGGATGAGCGTGGCAAATCATGTTGTACATGACATGGATTCCATTATTTTCATTTTGCGATCTGATACTTAAGTTTATCATACAGACACGTGACGCGATACCAAATTTGGTGTATATCAAGCTAGCGAAACGGCCGCGAGCGTGCCATGAGCGTGGCATGCAAGTCATGTTGCACACTTCATGTCATGATTTACATATTACCACTTGTCATTTATGTTCTTAATACACTCACGTCCCGCAATACCAATTTTGGTGTATATCATGCTAGCGAAACGGCCGTCAGCGCACCATGAGCGTGGCGTGTAAATCATGCTGCACGTGCCATGCACATCATGATTTTCATATTACCACCTGTCATTTAGGTTGCTCATGCAGAAATGTCTCATCATACCAATTTTTGGATATACCAAGTTTTTGATTCACATTAATTTTTGATATACCAGGTTTTGGATATACCAACGGCCACAGGAGCACCACTGCCATTGCGAGTAAACCATACCGTTCATGACAAGTTATTCATGATTTTCATGATATGACCAGTCATTCGTGTTCCTCATACATTCATGTGATGCCATACCAATTTTGGTATGAATTCCGATATGGTCTGGAGAGCACGAAGGTCGTAAGCGGCTAGACAGACAGACAGACAGACAGACAGATACGCTCAAAGTCGTCGAAGTTCACTAAGAAATGCTTCGCATTTAAAGATCGGGGGACCCTTGAGCTTCGTCTTTGAGAGTTGAACGCTATAGCTATGTCCGCACGCACGCACGCACGCACGCACGCACGCACGCACGCACACACACACACACACACACACACACACACACACACACGCATCCACCCACATGCACACACACGCCCGCACGCAACCCACCCACTCACACACACGCACGCACGAACGCACGCACGCACGCACGAGCGCTATCGCCTTTCCAATCGCTAGCATGCCTTCGCTTCTCGGTGGAGAGGTGTACACTGTTCCGCAAGGAGACCCAAAGTGCAAACGCTTCCCGTCTGCTATTAAAGACGATAGTCTTTCTTGGGATACCTAAACGGAGAAATTTTGGTCTGTCTTTCTGTCTGTCTGTTTGTCGGCACGTCGCACGATTCAACAGGCTGGCCAAAGTTTGACTGCTTTCTGAACGCCCATCCAACTTGATCGGTCGTTTTTTGTGCATACTTGTGAACATTGTCGATCAAAAAGCAAATATTACGCATATATGAGGCGCAACAACAATACGGAAGTATTAAGTGGTGTGTTCTTTTATAGAAAATACATAGATACTTAATTCTGAAGACCCTAGCGCCTAAGAAAACAGCCTAAGAAAAGGCTGCGCTGAAAATGCGGGCTGCCTTGCAAAAGCGAAGAGCCGTCGTCTATCTCCGAGGTCGCGCGAAGTGCCGCGTGTTTCATCCGACGCGCGATAGCTGGCGCAGTCTGCCCTTGTCGCTGCAAACAAGAGAATCTCTTTTCATGGTCGCTCTGCGCGCCTTCTCAGCTTTTTACACGCTGCCAAAAACACCGCGCTTGCGGCGAGAAGACGCTTGGTCATGCCAGGACGGAAATGGTCGAGAACAGCATCACAAGTGGCCGCGGATGAGACCGGCAGAAGACTATCGTCTTTCGATGACATTTGCAGCGAAGCACGCAGATACGCGGCCAATTTTTTTTTTGTATCTACCTCGAATTTTCGGTCACAGCCAACGCTACTTTTTTGCTCACAGCCAAAGGCACCGAATACGCCGACACTGGCATTTCTGCGAAACGAGCTCTTTAAGCCTGTTGCGTTAATAAATGAGACTCGTATTGTCACGCGGCTGTGGCAATGAAGAAGGCGGCAGTCAGACTGGTGAACACGACACTCTTTATTGGGCGAACATGGCCGCAGAAAGTCAGGTAATCCTCACTTACAAGCGTTAGCAAATGAATCGAACAGACAATTACACCAAGAAAAGCGCACGGAAAATTATTGATTGTAGGGGCGAAGCGCCTTAAGGTCGAGGCTTGTACATCACTCCCCCGGTGTAGCCACGCTAGTGCGATGACGATGACGCTGCCATCAGGGCACAGCACATGCAAGGTAACCATTATGCGCCATGACGATGACGCTGATGACGATGAAGAATAAGCGCGTTCCAGGCCAATCATTCCCTTTCGGCCATCACGGCACAGCACATGGAATGTACCCACTATACGTCATAACGATGACGATGACACTGATGACGATGAAGAATAAGCGCGTTCCAGACCACAAATTCTCCTTCTGCCACGGATGAAAACGATCGTGAAAGCGCTCTCGCCCGCGAAAGGCAAAACGGCAACGCCGACAAGTTGCTACCCCGTTGTTGAGCACGCGGGAAGCGGCGGCTCAACGGCAAAAACACATTGTATATACTGGACACACGCGTTGTCACTCATTTACATGCGCGACTGGGCAATGTCACGGGTGATTTACGGTAAGAACGATCCCCAGTTCTTCGCCCACTCGCCATGATTCACTTCGTGGAAATGCGAATTTTTTAAAACTAGGAGTAGCATTTATGAGAAATTCAAACGAATTAAAGTGGACTAATAAACAACCTTTCCGTCGGCGAGGCCCGAACCTGCGTCCGATGTTCAACCATTGGAGCTACGATGGAGGGCGTTCCCCCCTCCCCCCTTGTTTTACGTGCGCTTAATCTCCAGGAGTGTTAGTGCCAGTCGTAGCCAAGTGCCACAGAACCAAACGAATACGACAGACAATTTACGCCAAGGAAATGTCATTTTTAACTGCAGTGTAGTAATTATGACAAAACAGAAGTGAATTAAAGTGGCGTAATTTTTTTGTTGGATTCATTTGGCTGTGCCGAACCAAGAAACGAGCCCCTCGAACGATTCCTCTTCTTTCGTTCGCAGTAGAAGCAAGTATCACTCATATAATACAACCATCACGGCGAGCACGGTCGTCGATCGTCGATAATGTGATCGTCTGCGGAAACAGTCGTTTCTTCTACGTGAGTGATCGAACATTGCAGAGTTATTGCTGGTGCTCGCGTTAGTTCCAGGAGAAACTCCACTACTCGCGTCGTGTGCGCTACCTCATGAAAACATTCTAATGGAATCGCGAAGTTTTCCAAACATTGCGGCGCAGCCTGCGCCTAGCGATGGCCACGATTGTGGGAGAAGTGTGGAAGGGTAACAGTTGTTGGAGTTTTTCTGGATAAAGCCCGATCACATAAAAATAGAGAAATAAGCGCGCCTGGCAATAGCAAGAGCAAGACCTCGCAGTGTCCCTTATTCATTCGCCTAAGATGATTCGAAAGCCAAAGCCATCTTCTTTTTCTGCTCAGTAGATGTGCTGATCCTGCCCCGCCACCCTCTGAAAGCTTTATGCTCCTAAGGTGGTTTTTTACAGCATCCAGGATCGGAGGAGGCACTTAATTCGGCTGGTCTCGCGCTGTCTCCGTGATCGGCCCACCTTTTAGCAAGCGGGGATGCCGTGTGATGTCGTCACAAATATCTGCGATCTGTGACGTCACGATGAAGCATGTGGTGAATTTATGACGTGATTATTTTTTGCATCACTCGTGTTGACGCCGCCGACGCGGGACACCGGTCAATTTCGGCTTTTCGCGAGTCATCCAAGGCTTTCGCCTTAAAAGTGTGGGGATCTCCGATACCAACCCTCGCCCGCAGCGGTGGTGATAAGCAGCTGCGGGGACCACTGCGCATGTGCCGTCATGCGCGCATCCTTCATAAGCCAGCCCAGCCAACTGCCCGGGGGGGAGTTGCCGGCGAACTGCCGTGAGGTGTGCGCGTGTGCGTGGCGTGCTGTCCGCCGAGGCCAGGGTTAGCGGCAGAGACACGGAAGTGGAGCGCAGAATCCGTAGTGAACTTTGCTATGATGTGTTGCTGTTTCGCCGTAATATTTTAAAGTTGTTTTCGTACTAATAAATTTTTGAGTTATCCCGACGTTGACGAGCGGCCCTTTTCCTGGAGTGGACACCGAACCCCACAACAGGTATAGTGAAGAGCAGCGCAAGATTTACCCATGGGCAAAGAACGCAGCTGTGGCTCCTGTTCGGTGAACGATGCCAGCACACTCCTTACTAGCGCCCTGTCTTCGCCACTGTGCACGGTGCCGTCCAGCAGGCCGTCTAACTCGGCGACGCTCCAAAGGCTCCACGGAGTGTAGCGACGCAACAGCGTTGGGTATTGCTCAGGCTCCTGCGAAAATTACACCCGTGCCACATGGGCACAAGAAATGACATTCGCTAGTTAAGGCGTTATGTTACTGAATGACATTTTTTTGGTGTTAAATTTAGACGTGCTGCCGCACGTCTAAATTTAATGGAGGTATTCCCCCCTCCCCCATTCCTGGCCCGCTGGCTACGCCAGTGGTTTTTAGCTGCTAGATACGACATTGCAACCGCGACTACAGCAACTTCGACATGACGCCAGTCGTATCGAGGCCGTCGCAAATCTGACGGGAATTTCAGTAAAATGCAACTATAGGGAATAAATATTTTTGACACGATAGACACTATTCGAAATGTTTTATGTGTACTGCAGTGAGTAAGCTTTAGTGTAGACAGTACACTTTTCTCAGTCGAATGGGTTCTGGCGAAGGCATTAGGTGACGAATAGCATGAAGGCGAATGCCGTTCTATTTGTCCGTGTAGCACCGCGCAAATGACATTAAACTCCGAGGTATTAGGAAGCTAATGCCACTTTCTGTGCCCGTGTGGCAAAGGGTATAAACAGGCGTTACGGCGCCAAAATGGGAGCTATCGGTGAGCACGGCTTAACAGGTGAGAATTTGAAACCTTTCTTTTGGTCTATAACGCTCTCCTCACTCATCTTAGGCAAAAAGCCCGTATAACAAGACCTCTTCTCCTGCGTGAGGGGTTATGATGAATGGAGGACGACAACTTCGGTGCTCCTTGACGCAAAAGCCAAACGTGGCCTAAGGGCCACTAATACACGAGTCATCGATGACATATGTTTTTATGTTCAAAAGTAACTGGTGTGTCAGGCTGTAAGATGGCGTAAATACATATTCTTAAGATGTAGTGTAGTGGCTATGAAAAGAACTTTCAAAAAAATTGTTAGGGCGGGTTAGTGGAACAGGAAGGTGTGGCACAGCCACCCTTTGGCTATGCCACAGCTTACATGCATAAGCAGGAACGGCTCAATAACTTTCTTTTACAATATAAAGATTGCTTGACGTCGTCAACTAGGTCTTTGTAAATGTACCTGCTGTGGAGCATTGCATTATAACCGTACAGTTCAGCGGTGCCCCTGTGTCGGAGCCCTTTAGCAAAGTAGTGTACAATCCTTGGCAGCCGATGACGGAGCTTGGACCAGGCCGGTGAACAGAGGAAAGTCAGCCAGAGAACCTTACTAGATCAGCACAGAATCAACACATTAAGAAAAAAAAACTTAAAGGGTACCTTACGCATTCGCATAAGAGGACTCGAAGGCGAAAGCCATTTTCTTTCTTGTTTTTCTTCCCACTCAATGTTTGACCGTCCTCCACCCCCACCGAAAGCTTTGTGCACCTAATGTGGACTGCCTCCATAAGACGATGTCATGTGCTGACGTCATCATGTGAACTTAATGATGACAACACAGCTTTTGACCATCTGTGACGCCATGATGACGTCAAGTGGGCAAGTAATCATGTGATGGTGATTTTTAACCCGAAAGTGTTTTATGCTGGGGTCCATCAAGACTTCAGTGGCGTATTTCCGTCACGGAAATGACGTCGGAAAAATACACATGATCATAAGACAAAGAAAAGTTCCGTCAACGGGAGTCGAACCTACGACCTCTTGATCCATCACAAGCGCTGCCGGGCACGCTATCCACTGCGCCACGGTCACATACTCTGTGGGCTTTACAAGGGCGCCTTTTATATCTACCACTGTCCTCTCACAGTGCTCTTGCTTAAGTGGAGTAATGCATCATGACCGTGAAATCCACGAATAGTTCCTAGAAAGCGTCATCTCTACACGTCCGTCCCGTTCAGCACGTCTCGAATAGGGAAATTGCAATTTGGTCGACGCTTTAACACACTGCCAGGTGGCGACGTTACCCAGAGCATCGGCCTCGCGCATAGCGTCCATCCATACCAAATATAGTTCCGCGACGCGCGAGTGCTTCGCGTGGCCGTAACCAATGCCGTAACACCACGTTTCCAACTTGCGCTCGCCCCTCGAAAAAACGCAGCCGGCCAACGGGGAAGACACGAAGCGCGTTGCGTTTCCCTCTGGTCGGGCAGTGGTCTTCAATAACTCTAACATGCGGCGAGTAGGCGACCTTAGCCCAAGTTCGGCGTCCAATCAGTGGTGCTCTTCTGGCTGTCACAGCGCTGTCCATGATTCCGCTCTCACCGTACAGCGACCATAAGCATTTATGACCACAAAGGATTGTTTAATCATTGATCATGGACGTTAGTCGTCGGGATACAGATGTACCACCAAGCGTCAACAAGGATGCTTCCACGTTAAACGCTGCTATAACTGTCAAACACCAACAAACATTGTACAAACTCTCTTATATCAATACACAGAAAAACATTCAACTACTTCTGTAAGGACACGTTTCACTTTCGTGTTATTTCCTATGATGGAGGGATCAACCATGTTTTTTTTTTTTGCATCACTCGTGTTGACGCCGACGACGCCGACGGTCAATTTTCACGTTTGATGAGGCACTTAGGGCTTTCGCCTTAAAAAGAAATATCTATGCCGCCGGAATGTCAGGTTCAATAGACCCTTTAGAAAATTCAGTCTGGCAACATAGGTCGGGAGCTCTGCCGCCATATCTTGTTCACTCGTGCGAGGCGGCGGTGCTACAGGCGGGGCAGCGGCGGCAGCGAGAAGTAGCAACGCAAGTCGACAATGTCTCGCGAGAACCTCGAGTGGACTTGCGGACTTGTCGACAGCTTTTCTCAAAGGAGTGCTGACGTCTACTGCGCCAGGCAGAGCGTGTCTGGCCCCTCGAGCCGCACGTCGCAGCGCAGCTACAAGCTGCATTGCGAATCTTACACGGATCCGTGTAGCCCGGTTGCCAAGGCGCGGATAGTGAGCTTGTATTATTGTTTTTTGTTTGTTTACTGCCGCGGTTGTAAATATGTTACCCTGTGTCGTCTGTAATGTGGCATCTCCTGTGCAGTACGGCGCTTTTTTCGCATATATGTTTGGCTACTGTACGAGCAGCGCCGCTCACTGCACGTAACTATACGCGTTGTGTCCAATTCGCAATAGTATGAAGATTGTGGCGGCAAAATACGACAATTTATCGGTTCTTTAACTGATTTAGTGTGCTTATAAGGACCTACGGTCACCACTTACGCAGGTTGTCAGCTATGCGCGTGGTAGCGGAAGCGCGCTGCGTGCACGCCCTTCATAGCTATTACCTGCACCGGCAATGCTGACCGGTAACAGTGATAGTTGTAGGGCGACAGTGGATTGAGGAAGCGTCGAATCGTAAGCAGTGGTTCGCTCGCAGGGCATTTAAAAAGTGGCAAGAGGCGCTGTGCATGCGGCACACCTGGCCGGTGTTTTAGAAAAGTGCACTTACTGTTCCGATGATGAAATGTTGATTGTTTACAAGCGCATCCGAACAGCGATTTGGTCGAAAAATAAAACGGTCACTTCTGTCCAGCCGTACGTACGTACAGGCCCAGCTATCGAAGAGGTGACGAATAACCGCACAGCATATCAATCGGTACGAACGCAGTTATCAGCCATACCGCATACCCCATTACACTAGGTCCAATGTAAGCACGAGCTAGCACATGTTCGTGCGTCTGACGGTACGCTCTTGGCGCAGTTTTAAAAGTAAACACTCACTATTTCAATACGCGAATAGGCACGAGCTAGCACATGTTCGTGCGTCTGACGGTACGCTCTTGGCGCATTTTAAAAGTAAACACTCACTATTTCAATACGCGAATAGGCTAACGCGCGGACGCACGTACAGCCGCCCATTTTTTTAACCTGAACACGCGAGCATCGACCGCCGAGTCTGTAAGCGCCTGTTCCGAGGGGGTCCTGGTGGCCGGTTCCCGGAACAGCCTAGCAGAGGACAGCTGCATAGGACTGTTCAACGCAGGCATGCATGTATTCTCGTTCATTTCGTCGTTGTGCTCCGTTAAACGCCGTTTATCGACTGAGCGGTCGACGCTCGCGCGTTCATGTTAAAAAAGGGGCGGCTGTACCTTGTTTCAGTGTTCATCTCTGACGCTCCGTTCGCTGCAGAAGGGAACACAGCAACACGACAACATTGCCAAGGATTGCCTACTGGTCAAATCCGTACACAGAAAACCACGCAAGAGGGATTGCAGCGAGTCAGAACTGCCTGCTGCGATTATCGCGTACTCGTATCAGCTGCGCGCATCGCCGTGGGTGAACAAAACATGGCGGAAAAACATGTTTTCGGTTTCATTCGATAGGTGGCGCTGAATTTTTTAAAGGGTCTATACAAGAATGTTAATACCGAGACGGCGCGTCGCCTCCGAGATGGCGCGCCGCCCTGCGCAGCCCCCCCCACCTCGACGATCAGCTATAAGCCTCCGTGGTAAGAACATTGACCTGGGGAGTGTGCGTCGGCATTGACGTATATTTGTGGTCGGGATGCGGGGCCGATTTTCGATTTGAAGTGCACGCAAATCACCGTGATGGTGATAGTGACAAAGTGAAGGAGCGCGACTATGCGCGTGTTCGTGCGCGGGCTCGAGAGAAGCTCTCGAGCGACGGGGACAGCTCGGCGAGCGGCAGAGGCGCATCGGTGATCGGACATCGGGCCACGCCCCGACATCACGGTCTTGCCCTGCTGGTCCGGGCCCCGTCCCGGCTCCCACGACCGCGAGGTCCTCCCAGGCTGGGCTTCGCCCCACCTGCCCCCGGATCCTGCCCCCGGATCCTGTCTCAGGTCGAAGTTCCTGGCGGCTGGCTGCTGTTGTTCCTGTCGTGGTTCGAGGCGCTGTCCAAGGAGCTGTCTCGGCACTGTTCATGGCGCTCGACGTGACGCTGTTCCCGTCATCGCTCCAGGCGTCGACTGCCGTGCCGGGATGCTCCCTGGCATTTATCTGCTAGGCCGGGCTACGCCACGGTACTGACTCGGGGAAGCACGACGTGCCCCGCCACCTGACGCTGAGCGCCCCGGTCTACCACACCGATTGACACACCAAGGCGGACTACAGTTTGATGTGAATGGACAAACTTTAACGTTGGTCCACTCACACCACATTGCAGACACTTCAAGGCCGGTGTAGCCAAATGGCTCATTGCAGTTGGGCAAAAAGCCAGTTGGAAGACCATCCTCATTTGGAATACCAGCTTCCACAAAACGCAAAGTGCGTGCGAGCTCACCCGACGATGAAGTGCGCAAAGGATGGAGTCGGCCACATGCCAATATGGGGCACCAACAGGCTCAGGTGCAGGCATTGCCCTCCAGCAAATAACTTTTTAGGGGCGAAGCTCCTAAGGACCTAGCCTTGTCTTCCATTGTGGTCATGGTATAGAACCGTTGCTATAGTAGAAACATGTGAGACGCAAAAAACGGTTTTACAATAAACTTCAACGTAGACATAGGCTAATTATGAGGTAAGAGATCGCTGTTCCCGGCGAAAATAACCTATCGAAAAGAGTATTGATGAGTTGATCTCTACTAAAATAGGCCTAGATGTTGAGGCTTCTCAAGAAAACCTGTAACATAAAGGCACGCATCGAGCACTATATGTACCAACAAATTATCCATATTGAAATGGTATCTTGTCATCGGTAAGATGGCGGGTTCTTGGATTCACTTTTCGAGGCATATCCTCCACTCCAGCAATTTTCTAAATCCTCCTTGAATTGCCTAAGACAAATGGAAGGTGAAATAAATTTACATTTCTATATACACTTTATATCACTCAATTTACATTATATAGGGCAAAGCTCGGGTAACGTGCGGTTACTCACCGATACGCTACCCATGAGCTTCGTCATGATTCACTTCGTGGAGATGCGTGGATTTTTTTTCTTTCATTTATTGAGTCTAGGGCAATGTGCAGTTATGCCTTAATAAAGATCGCAGTTGCTTTGCTGCATACCATATGTAAGGCATATATATACATGTACTGACTATCAGCATTGCCAAGCGTATCATATATGATACGCTCTGTGTTATGCATAAATATCTCTGCAAAAAATAAAACGTTATTTGGCTGTTTTTTAGGGGCGAAGCTCCTTAGGGCGTAGGCTTGTCCCGCGTCGTTGTCGTCGTAGTAGCCACCATGACGATGACGCTGCCATCACGGCACAGCACATGGAATGTGCTGTGCACTATGCGTCATAACGATGACGCTGATGACGATGAAGAATAAGCGTCGTAGCCACCTCAAGGTCTCAGAATGATCACTAGATGGCTCTGCGGTGCCATCTAGTGATCGACCACATGCAACCCACAACATCGATCTCGTCTTTGCAAACTTCCCACTACGACCCATCCAAGAATCCCTATCCCTCCACTTCACCGACCATAAAGCCGTTATAATGAAGGCGGAACGGAAGCCACGGCTTATGTGAAACGGTAACCACCACGGCTCACGACCAACGAAGAAAACACGGCTCCAGTACGAAAACGGAAAATCACGGCTCACGAATAAATAAAATTTCTTAATATATACACACAGTGTTTGTCACGTCTTTGATGATGTACTGGGCAAGATTCCCGAAAGATTCACGGTTTTTACCGATGAACCTCCGGGAGCTTCGCCCACTCATCATCATTCACTCCGTGGATATGCGTGGATTTTTCTAAGACGTGTGAGGCGTGAATTTATATATAGATATTTTGTTTGTTATGTGCAAACTTCTGGACATTACAGGGTTAAGTGAGGGAAATTTCGGTTGAAGTAGGGATGTCCTGGGCGTGAATCGACCACGACATATGAATGTTGCGGCCTCACAAATTTCTAGGGGTGTGCGAATAGTGAAATTTGATCTAGAATCGAATAGTGCCGAATAGTGGCCAGAAATATCGAATTCGAATCGAATATCAAATATTAGCATTTTCGTGGAGGCGAAAATGCTCCAGGCCCGTGTGCTTACATTTAAGTGTACGTTTAAGAACCCCAGGTGGTTCAAATTTCCGAAGCCCTCCACTACAGTGTCTCTCATAATGATATCGGGGTTTTGGGACGTTAAACTCCATCAATCATTATTAATATCGAATGGTATTTTCATATGAAACGTTTACCACCAGTTACGGCAAGACAAAGGAAAGATAACGACGCTTCGGCGTGCTGACAACTTTATTACGCACTTGTTCGGGTTTTCTTTTTCAGCTTTTGTGGTCGCGCAAGCATGTTGATAGAGGAGCCAGCATTGCAGTCATCAGCGCCAATCCTAATATCCTAAAGGCTAACAGAGGCGATATGGCAAATACTTCTTTTTCTTTTTCCCTCACGCAATACGGCTAATCTGACAATCAGTAATGTTGTGCTTCATCGCCATGGGTGCTCTGGGCCCAAAAATCTTCGGGCATCCGTTCACAGGTTCACAGCAGTGTTTTATCTGCGCGCAGGAACGATGGGAGCTTGCGAACGAGTGGTGCGGGGCGGCAGTGGCGACTGCAAAGAGTGAACAAATTTTCACGAGGGAAGCCAATCAGTGAGGGTATCGCGGGCCAAAGTCGGGACATTTTACCTGGTTTTACGGCGCTTGTGGCGTACGCGACCCAACTACGCTCACAAGTCCTTGCCTTCTTCTCGGAAGTGATGTTGTGGAGGGCTTGACCGTTCTCCCATGAGTTTTTTTTACGTGCGGAAATGTCATAATCCTCTTTAAAATAAACATGCACTCGCTTTTGAACACGGATATCGGTGCAAGTGTTAACCAAAGGCCTACTGTAACGACGTTAGCGTTTGTTTTAGCCACCCACCCTAACCAACTTGTACCATTGGCCTTTGTCGCGTTTTAGATATTCGCCCTGTCGAATTATTCGAAACTTCGAATACCAGCTATTCGAAAGTCGAATCGAATTATTCGATTAGGTACCATTCGATTCGAATTCGAAACTCGAATATTCGCACACCCCTACAAATTTCTTTCCGTCTCCTCTCGTTTCATCTTCCATTTTTCTCTTATATATTCATTGTAGGGCCACTTCGCGACCAGAAATGTACCATGCGCATAGGCGGAGAGTACGGGGGGCTCGGGGGCTCGGCCCCCCCCCCCCCCCGGGGCGGCATCTTGGGGGGGGCAGAGCCCCCCCCCTGGCGCCTGCCCGGAATATTTTTCAAGAGCTTGGCTTAGGTCCCCGTCTATTGACAACGAGCGTTTGGCCTCCTGTCTGGCAGGTATTTATTTCACAGGGGGCTGTTTATAACCGCTTTTTCATTTCAGGCTTTTAACATTCCTATCATGGACCAGTAACAAGTGAAACACTCAGTTAATAATGCCCCGCAAACAGATTTGTATGTGCAGAATATGTTGTGTTGACAAACAACTGAGGCGACCTGTTGGTGTTCTACAGAGGTAGAAAATTGTATTTTCTACCACCTGAAAAATTATTTCTGGCCATCATAAATTGAAAATCAAAACTTCCTGTACCAGCATTAGGCCACTGTCTTAAATGTCTGGTGCATGTTTTAACAAAGTAATGAATGTCAATAAAGAAAATAGGTGGGCACCACTCATTGTGGGAATCGATTTTATGTGGTACAGTCGCCGAGTAGCAGCCTATATACGGCATTTTTCGGTTTGAGCCAAGCGTTGCGAGGAGGATCGATGTCTTTGTGAAAGTTGAAAAATAAATCGGGAATCATCACAAGAGATATTCGTACTGATATCACGGTGTAGGCGCCAAAGAGAATAAGGTGGTATTAAAGTCTTCAATTATATTCTTTAATTTAGGGGGCGGACATTCTCTCTCTCGATATACACACACACACACACACACGCACACACACACACACACACACACACACACACACACATATATATATATATATATATATATATATATATATATATATATATATACATATATATATATATATATATATATATATATATATATATATATATATATATATATATATATATATATATATATATATATATATATATATATATATATGAAGCGACAGGGAGAACAATGTAGAAGAAGAGCAAGCCGGGCCCCGCCCCCTCCGGCAAAATGAAAACTCTCCGCCTATGACCATGCGTCCGCAAGAAAACGCGATGCTGTCCAAAGGGATGCATGGGTTCTTACTTCGGGTATTATACAACAATATACCGCATTACTGCAGAAGAACAGCAGGACTGTAGAGTTGACGCTACAAGTAACCGTACCATGTAAGCTATAGTGTACGATAAGTAATGGCTAATGGACGTTAGTGTTTGTTTGCTAAGTGATGACTAATATTGACTTACGTTGGCTAAATGAAAGATAATGCTGGCTTTAGTGTTGGATAACATACGCTGGATTGTTGCCATGGGCGCTCACCGAACCGCTTGGCAACGCAGCATACTTTGCATGAGTGGTCTGCCCGCGTCATTTGGGCGCACGTAACATATACGGTTCGACTACTGCAAGTGTATACATAACTTCTTTTCGTTCATTCATTCATTCATTCATTCATTCATTCATTCATTCATTCATTCATTGTATGGCTACTGGCACTTCATTTGTTTGAAGCTGCTCCTTTCTCGGTGAGAAACACGTAGCAAACATTTAAACAGTACCATTCCAGGTATTCTCGTTATATTGCAGCGCTTAATTAAAGGATGAAATGAAAACTTAGTTTCTTTTTTCGCAGTACTTCTTCATTGCGTGGGCTGTGAGCGAAACTGCTTAGATAGAGATTAGAACTCAGCGACTAACCAGATCGAGCACGGAGGATTTTCTGGATGACTTAAGACAGACGGCCCCAGAAACGTTTGGCTCCATGGACAATGCTCACTTACTAGCGTCAACCTGTACAGTGCACTGCACGGTAAATTGTTTCACCACTAATTCTAAATACAGTGAAACATCGGTGATACGAACACAGCTCATACGAATTTCGGGGTGATACGAATTTTTCATTGGTCCCGGCCAAGGCCCATTGGCCTGCAGTGTAATGGAGTGCGGTTGTTGCGAACCGATTTTCACCTGGAGACGTTTGATACGAACGTACGCTACCGTCGAGGTACGAAGAGGTGCTGTCCGCGCTGTCGCGGAAGACGCGCCAAGCACGTGCGAGTGCGGGATGCAAGCGCGGGCATGCGCGCCGCACCGCCAAATCGTCCGAATGACGGTGTAAGAAAATACTTTTCTTACGGTCAGAATAAACCTTCAGAGACGCGTCACGCGTCTCCGAAGAGATTGTGTGCCGAATCATTGAGGCTCTAATGTGCCCCCCGTGTGCCTTCGCGTTTAGATTACAGAGGGCATTGGCACCACGTTTTTTTAACGCGATAGCGTTAAAGAGCTCGTTTCGCAGAAATTCCGGCGTCAGCGTCGGCGTCGGCGTCGTTGGTTGTGAGCGAAAAATCATCATCTCGTCCGTGACCTAAAAAATCATCATCTTGTCCGTGACCAAAAAATCGAGAAAGATGCAAATAAAGTAAATAATAAAAATTTTCGGGTCCGAGTGATGATCGAACCCGGGTCGTCTGCGTGGCAAGCAGGTGTTCTACCACACAGCCATGCCTCTTTTTTTTTTTCATCATGGTATTTAATAGAATGCGTATTAAAATAGTACACAGTATCACATACAGTTGCACAGTTGCAGTTCCATAGCGACAATAAGCGTACAAGCACTGTTGGGAAAGAAACGCGAAGGCTAATGTCCAATAGTCCAGGGAGAGTTCTTCATAATGTGTTGCACAAGAAAAGTGGCGAGGCTAAGCACCTCTCCAAGATGGGGTACCAGTCAGGCCATAGGCGGAGAGTACGGGGGGGCTCGGGGGCTCGGCCCCCCCCCCCCTGGGCGGCGTCACGGGGGGCAGAGCCCCCCCCCCCCCCCCCGGCGCCTGCCCGGGATATTTTTTAAGAGCTTGTCTTAGGTACCCGTCCACTGACAACGAGCGTTTGGACTCCTGTCTGGCAGCTATTTATTTCACAGGGGGCTGTTTATAGCCGCTTTTTAAATGCGAAGCATTTCTTAGCGAACTTCGGCGAGTTTGAGCGTATCTATCTATCTGACTATCTATCTAGCCGCCTACGACTTTTAGCTCTCCTGGCCGTATCGTTATTGGGATTTATACCAAAATGGGTATGGCGTAACATGACAGTATGACTAACATGAATGATTGGTCATATCATGAAAATCATGACTAACTAGTCATGAAAAGTATGATTTACACGCCATGGCCGTAGTGCTCCTAAGGCCGTTTTCTTAATTTGATATGCCCAAAAATTGGTACGATGAGACATATGTGCATGACCAACATAAATGACAGGTGGTAATATGAAAATCATGACATGCATGTCATGTACAACATGATTTACATGCCACGCTCACGGTGCGCTGACGGCCGTTTCGCTAGCTTGATATACACCAAATTTGGTATTGCCTGACGTGACTGTATGACGAACATAAATGCCAAGTGGTAATATGGAAATCATGATATGTCATGTGCAACATGACTTGCATGCTACGCTCATGACACGCTTGCGGCCGTTTCGCTAGCTTGATATACACCAAATTTGGTATTGCGTGACGTGACTGTATGACGAACATAAATGCCAAGTGGTAATATGGAAATCATGATATGTCATGTGCAACATGACTTGCATGCCACGCTCATGACACTCTCGCGGCCGTTTCGCTAGCTTGGTGTACACCAAATTTGGTATTGCGTGACGTGACTGCATGACGAACCTAAATGCCATGTGGTCATACAGAAATCATGACATGTCATGTGCAACATGACTTGAATGCCACGCTCATGACACGCTCGCGGCCATTTCGCTAGCGTGATATACACCAAATTTTGTATTGCATGACGTGACTGTATAATGAGCATAAATGAGAACTGGTAATATGGAAATCATGACATGTCATGTGCAACATGACTTGCATGCCACGCTCATGGCGCGCTCGCGGCCGTTTCGCTAGCTTGATATACACCAAAATTGGTATTGCGGGACGTTACTGTATAACGAACATAAGTGGCAGGTGATAACATGAAAATCTTGGCATGCATGTCAGGTACATTGCCCTTTACAGGCCACGCTCATGGTGCGTTTGCGTCCAGTTCGCTAGCTTGATATACACCAAAATTGGTATTGCGCTACGTGACTGCATGACGAACATAAATGAGAGGTCCTAACATGTAAATCATGGCATGCATATTATGTCCCGCACGATTGCCCCTTGCTGTCTGCTTCGCATTACATCGATTCCCACTGTGCGTGGGATCTGCCGGTTTTTCATTTCAGGCTTTTAAAATTCCGATCATGGACGAGTGACAAGTCAAGCACTCACTTAATAATTCCCCGCAAACAGATTTCTATATGCAGAATATGTTGTGTTAACAAACAACTGAGGCGACCTCTTAGTGTTCTATAGTGGTAGAAAATTGTATTTTTTACCACCTGAGAATTATTTTTGGCCATCACAAATTGAAGATTAAAGCTTCCCGTACCAGCATTAGGCCACTCTCTTATGTCTGGTGTATGTTTTAACAAAGTAATGCATGTCAATAAAGAAAATAGGCGGGTCCCACTCAATGTGGGAATTTATTTTATGTGATGCGGTCACCGAGTAGCAGCCTATACGGCATTTTTCGCTTTCAGCCAAGCGTTGCGAGGAGGATCGAAGTCTTTGTGTAAGTTGAAAAATAATTCGGGAGTCATCAGAAGAGATATTCATACTGATATCGCGGTGTAGGCCCCAAAGAGAATAAGGTGGTGTTAAAGTCTTTAATTATACTCTTTAATTTAGGAAGCGACCATGCTTTCTCTCTCTCGATATATATATATATATATATATATATATATATATATATATATATATATATATATATATATATATATATATATATATATATATATATATATATATATATATATATATATGAAGCGACAGGGAGAACAATGTAGAAAAAGAACAAGCCGGGCCCCGCCCCCTCCGGCAAAATGAAAACTCTCCGCCCATGAGTCAGGCCTAAAGTCAAGTTCATCGTAAACATCTTTTAAGTGAATAGCCATTCGGATGAAATGTGTGCGTGCATTGGTGATCGGCTCTGCGTTGCGGTCCTGCATACGCGTCTTCCACAGACTATGTATACCGATAAGGAAAAACATATCGTATGGCACTTCATCAAGAGATGTTGGCATAAGATAACGAACAGTGTACGAATTAATTGCAAAGCTTTTCTGCAGAGTTCGTTGGAGTACATCCCAGAATAGAATGGAGTCTTTGCAGCTCACGAAGCAATGCTCTATTGTTTCAGGTACATCACAGAGACGGCAGTTAACCGTCGAAACAAAAATACCTTTTCTTTGTAACCAAGTTTTAACGGGTAGTGTTTCAGAATGGAGTTTATAAAAAAATGTTTTTGAATTGGGAGATATATACATTTTGCGCACTCGTTCTAACACATCATGGCCTTGAAGAGCAAAGTATACTGAGCGGTACAACGGAGGAGGGAACAGCATAGATAGTAAATCTTTATATAGTGTCTTGCGTGAAACTGTATACAAATAAGCTATTGAAAAGCGGGCTTTAAGAAACTGAACTGCAAAGTAAACTTCCTGCATAAATCCCCACAGACGCGGGCGCGCGGAGAAGTTTGAAGAAACAACCAGGTCAGGTAAGAAATTGACAAGTGTAACTTGCAAGAACGAACGAATAATGGGATGGGAACTGTCACGGAAAAAGAAAAATCGTGAAACTGTTTGCCATAGATACAGATGTTTTAAACCCAGCCCTCCATCACTAACTTTCCTGAATATGTTATCACGACGCATGGGCTCAAAAGTCGAAGACCATACAAAAGTTGCAAAAATACGGTGGAAGCGTTGCACATAAGACCTGGCACAATGAATAAGCTGCAACACATAGTAAAGCTTTGTTGCTAAAAATGTATTGCAAGCTTTGGCTCTCCCAAAAATTGAAAGGCGGTATGGGACAAATGCCTGTGCCTGCCGCTCAAGCATAGGGACGCGCTCCATCCAATAGCGCGCACTGAATCGATACGCATCTAGTGGCACACCAAGATACTTTGGTGGAATGCGAGTCCAATTAATCCCTGCAAACTGGTTCGGCGTACTTCCCCATGAGCCAAACCATAATCCTAAACTTTTTGAGGAGTTTAAACGAGCTCCTGAAACAACACCAAATTTCCCAATTGTAGTTATCACATTTTCAACACTTGGTTTATCGGTACAAAAGATCGCTACATTATCTGCATAAGCCAATACTTTAACTTCATTGCCTAGTATGTTGAACCCTCGAATATGACTCGACTGTATTATACTCAAACACAGTGGTTCAAGGTAAAGGGCGAACAGAAGTGGCGACATTGGGCATCCTTGCTTTATAGAAGAGCAAATAGAAACAGGTTTAGAGAGGTGACCATTAACAATCAAACGAGTGGAAGAATGATTATAACAAAGTCTGACACCCTTGAGCACTATGGAGCCAATATTGACATGCTCAAGAAGAGAAAAAAGAAATGAATGGCTCACACGATCAAAAGCTTTTGCAAGATCCACCTGTAGCATCGCAAGATGTTTTTGACAACTGTAGCAGTACTCAAGAAGTGTACGCACGACGTGTATATTGTTCTGTATGGAGCGCCCTCTAATTCCGCGTGTCTGATGAGAACCAATTAGAATGGACATCGCAAATTGTAACCGGTTTGATAACACCTTGGCAAAAATTTTATAAGCAACATTTGACAGCGATATTGGTCTGTAGCCCTCAACAAAACGAAGTTTTTCCTTTTCAGAGCATTTCGGTATCAAGACCGTATGGCTTTTACAGAAAGACCGCGGGAGCATCTCCATGTTATAACTGGTTTTGAAAATATCCAGCAAAATGGGCTGCTTGGAAATACTGTGAAAATAACTTCCTCTGCTTGGAAACGCAGTGAAAATAACTTCCATTCTTCGCAAACGCAAGCGTCCTTTATATAGGCGTCGCAATATAACATGTAATATCCCAGGAATATTGCGTGGTACAAGCGTACATTGCCATCGGGCGTCAGAATATGTGACTATCATAACGATTCCATAGTTTAAAGCCAGCCACCCATTACAAACGGCACACACCTTACTGCGCGTATTCCCTTAACACCACGTAATGGGTGCATAGCAAGTTCGAAAACATTTCCCACATTTGCCGCGCATAATTTCTCCTGGTTTAAAGCATACTACCCATTACATAGTGTGCACTAAGTGATTGAAGTACGCAGTAGGGACGGGATATCGCTATCGCGTTCAACTCTTAAAGGCGAAGCTTAAGGGTCCCCCCAATGTTTTTTTTTCCAACGAGTGGACGCGGGCTGCTGTCGTTTTACTTTGTTTACACGTGCCTGCCCAGTGCATCAGACATCCTATGAGAGGTGGACGAGGACGGAGAGAAGGCGGGGACTGTCTTGGCGAAGGAGTCAGGCCTCATAACGTCAACATGCGCGACTGTTGAGATCGCACTTGTGCGGGCACGGCCGTAAATCTCCCAAAAAACATCCCTAACACCTCCGTGATAACAAAATCATAACATAGAACCATGGTTCTGGAATTTTGTGGCATGGATCTATCGCGACAAAGCGCTTCTTCTGATACTTTCACCGCAGTACTCCAGTGTCACGCGAAAAAGCATACTAAAATTTGGAAAAGGTTACTGCTGTGGCGGGTCACAACGCACCTGGTTCATTAATTAAACACGCTCGTACGGGCCGTATATTTACGAGTACTGGTGTGATTGCCGTCATCTAAAAACTTAACTGACAATCATTCAGAGTTCTTCCTGACGTTGCTGCGGTCCTGAAAAACAACAAATGAAAATGTACGCCAGCTGTCTTCTGTCGCAAGCTAATTTTCCATGCTTTCTGGTGATACGAATTTCGGATGATACGAATATTTTTGTTGGTCCCCTGAGATTCGTATCACCGAGGTTTCACTGTATACACGATTCTGGACAGGTAACTTAGTAATTATCTCCTGTGGTCGTCTCATGGTGCCACGCGTGATTCTGCTTGCATTTTTATGTGACTGGTCCATTACACGTATATCCACTGCCTTGTGCAAACCAGGCCCGAATGTCTGGGAAAATTCCAGATTATTTTGGAAACTTCTGATAAGCTTGCGCGCGCAACGCGAACAGTACAGTTTATACTGGAACTAACCCGACCCGGCTACCAACGATAACGGTGGAACCTTCGATGCCACAGCTATAAAATGCTGACGAGCTGTTCGCCGCTATCAGTGTACAGCATGAATTGCTTGAACCTTGACTTGTCGTTCTGCGGGCACAAGTTCGCCAGCATAAAGAGTTGCGTGATCCTCAGTCTTGCTGGAGCCGCCTTCACCGTCACAACCACCTGACAAAAGTAAACCACAGAACACGACAGTGCTACAGTGACCTAAAGCACAGTGCTCTTAATCGTGTCTATTGCAGCGCGAGAGCATTACTTCGCTGACTGTGCGACTGTTCTGGATAAATTACGTAATCATGAAGGACGTGTACTCGGTTGTGCGGAATGCGAGCGTTCCAACACCAAACAGTGGCAGGTGAATGGCTAGATGGCACGAAAGTCCTCGATAACGTCGAAGGCAGAGTGATCCCGGCAATCTGCAGCGAGGTAACGTTCTGGCCTAGGCATGGCCGATTAACTCTTTAACAGCGAAGCTGTTCAAGCTGGCTGCAGGAACTCTGGTGTATACAAAAGAATGGCGAAGCTTGCATTAAGCCGCGCAAGGCTTGAAACAGCGAATATGGACGTTTCTGATGTCTAATCTGGTTGCTTCTAGGTTGTTTCTAGGCTTTAGCTAGGTGATGCCAGGTTATTTCTGGGTTGATTCTAGGTTGTTGCTAGGCTTTAGCTAGGTGATGATAGGTTGTTTCTGGGTTGCTCCTAGGTTGTTGCTAGGCTTTAGCTAGGTGATCCCAGGTTGTTTCTAGGATGTTGCTAGGCTTGACCTTGGTGATCTTAGGTTGTTTATAGGTTACTTCTAGGTTGTTTCCAGACTTTAGCTACGTGATGTTAGGTTGTTTCTAGGTAGTTGCTAGGCTTTTTAGCTAGGTGATGCAAGGTTGCTTCTAGGTTGTTGCTGGGCTTTAGATTGTTGATGTTAAGTTGTTTCTAGGTTATTGGTTTTGTTATACTTCAGAATCGTCCAGCTTCGCTGTTTCAAGCCTTGCGCGACTCAGTCGCAGCTTCGCCATTTCTCTTTTTCTTTTTTAAATGCGAAGCATTTCTTTGCGTACTGCGGGCACTTTTAGCGTGTCTGTCTATCTATCTATCTATCTATCTATCTATCTATCTATCTATCTATCTATCTATCTATCTATCTATCTATCTATCTATCTATCTATCTATCTATCTATCTATCTATCTATCTATCTATCTAGCCGCCTACGTCTGGGTGCTCTCGTGATCACCCCCTTAACTTGGGGTGAACCAAAATTAGTATGGGAGGGTAAGATGGTTTGACGAATATGACTCACTGGTCATGACTTGCACAATGTGACGATCCCGTCGCGTACGTCGTCAAACCCTTTTCGCCAGACACGTGTGGCACATACCCGTATACCACGGGCGGGTATGTGCCACAGATGTGTGGGTGTGTGCCACAGCTGATTGGCAGTTTATATCTATCCGGGAACGGCGCAAACAGACATTGGTAATTTTAACGCGAGAGCGTTAAGAAAAAAATGCCCCCCACCTCCCCGAAGGGAATCGTGAGGAAATGCGAATGCATTTCGCGCGCGCTTTACTCCATTTATATATGGTGGTTGTGGTTCGAAGAAGGAAAAAGGCGCCTAATTTCTGCAGCCCGGTCGGGAGCACGGCGCAGCGCCTGTTTTTTTTTTTATCGCGGTAGCTCCGCTGAGCTCCCGCGATGCGAGCGCCCTCACGCGCCAAAGCGCGCTCCTCCTCTCCACTTTGCTAGGGGCGAGGATAAGCGCGCGCGCCCGCAGCTGTTGCTCTGGGAGAGAGAGTGAGAGCGGAGAGAAAACACCTGCCGGCGCGCGGACACCTCCTCAACCTATCCTCCTCCCCGCGGACAACGCCGGACAACGCCGGACAACGCCGCCTGACATAGCCCGACTAAGAAATGCATCCGCATTTAAAAGCTGACATCGGCAGCGTTGGCCCGACGAATGCAAAGAATAAATGTCAGGGTCCCAGCAGGAATCGAACCCCAGCATTATGCGTGGCAATCAAGTATTCTAGCACAGAGCCACGCCAGGTCTGGGAACTGGTTTTCAAATAGACCATAATGCTCGTGAAACGTTAGTTGTGGTTGCAGTGCTGGCTATTCAATTTTATAAACATTACATATGTACTGCTATGATACAGCCGTCACGTCGGGCTAACGTCAATTGTAGTTAAGCGCCACCCAATGAAGTTGATTTATGTAGGAGTGTCCAGGGCTACCATCCTCGCGAGCACAATCGCTACATGTCGCTTACCGCTTCTGGTGTTGCTAATACCCATGCTGCTGTTGGCATCGTTACGCAACTGTAAACAACTGGTTGTTCAACATATGTCTGTGCATACAACATTTGTACATATCTTTAGCAGCGATTCGTAACGTTTCGCTCAGTAAAAAAATTACAACACAGTCACCTTCCCTGCGCATCCTTCGGATAACATCGATTCCCAAAGTACGTGGGAACTGCCGAATTTTTTTCTTTCCCTTTCTTTCTCTCTCTCTCTTTCACGTGTTCATGTGCTCCGCCTCGCCGAGCAGAGTTTTCATTTAACACTCGCACCTGCTGTGCTCGGTAGTGGTGCTTGCCCAATTGCTACGGCGCATACCGTCTGAGGAGTTTTGCACGACGGAGCACAAGTTACCGACAGCTTAAAGGAGTCCTGACACAAAAATTTTCGCCCCGCGTTTTTTTGCCGCAATGTGTTGCTCGGGGCCTGTTAGTCATAACACGGCACATCATTTGCTACAGCGCGCGACAGATAATTAATTACAAGCTCCTCATTACCGACACAGCCTCAGTTTCGGTTTGACAGAGCTCCAAAAACGACAAGCCGCCGGGTGCAACTATCACCACCTAGCGAGTGAAACGCTCGGTCACAGAGCACACAGAACAGTGACGCACTTCCGCGCGGTCTGCATCGTCTGCTTGCATTCGCTTGTCACCCATGCTGCGTGATGTCGTCGCCGTTATCGTCCTCGCTGTCGTCGTCGGGCTCATCGTCGTCTGATGGCGACAATTTTCTTGCGACGGGGATGGAAGGAATTTACGACGGGGCGAATCACTTCAGGTTTGACCCGCTGGCGAGGAGTGCTTCGTCGGGAAGCGGCAACGATACCAGCGACGACGACCACGATGAACCTCGCGTCGGCAGTGTACTATGGTAAGACCCGACACATTCGTGCACAAATGTTCTGCAGGGCAATTCATTTAGCCAAAGTACGTTCGCTTTTTCTACGTTCAATATCCGATTGAATCACTTGATAACATTGTGATGCCCTTCAAGTTGTTGGTGCCGAAGAAAGCTAGGTAACACCAGAGCACCAGACGTGAGCGATGCACAGGGTGGAGTCGGAAGACCCATGTACGCCAAGTCCGGCGCCTGTGTGGTAAAGCAATGCGCCTCGAAACGGAGCCCGCAAACGCGACTGTTCTGCACGGGGAACCAGTCCTGATCCTGACGTCCACAAGCGCACACGAACTCGATCCACTTCTGCCGCCGAGGTTCGTCGCGGGGAAACGTATGCAGCTATACGCCTGATCCCGACTTCGACGTGCAGAAGGAAACAGCGCAGAAGGATTTCGGCATTGTGGCCTGTCACTGCAGACCAGGCAGCACAGGGGAATCAAGAAGTCCTTCGGAGCAGGAAACGGGAAAGCTGTAGTGTCGCCAAACACAAAACTTTCAACGCGTGCGCCGCGGCAGCGCCTCCTCTTGGCCGCGGCCACACACTCGCGAGCAGCCGCCGAGCAGTCACCAACAGCGCAGTGGCGAGCGCGCCAAAACATAAATGGCGGCTACGACGTCATCATAACCTGTTGTACCGGGAAGTAGGGGGGTCACCTAGGGTCACCTCCGAGGGTGTCAATGCCGCCAGGTGCGGCCTAGAATGCTGGATCGCGCACGCGAACTTCAAAATTCATATAAAATACCTTCCAAGCTTTATTCGCTGTCGATATTTTGCAGATGGTACACGCATGTACACGGGAATCGATCCAGCAGGCTATCTCGGCCGCGAAATTTTGTGTCAGTACCCCTTTAAAGAGCGTCACTGTAAAGAGAATGAAGACAGCTAGGGCGGGCCGGCTCATGAAGATGATTGTTTTTTGTGCTCATTGTACACACCAACGGTGTTACGGCTGTCTTAAACAGCCTCGCTGTTAAAATGGTGTGCTCAAAAAACTCCTCGGAGCGGCTCGCGTTGCCTACCAACCGCTAACGCCAGAGCTGCGCCCCACATGCTCCGCGAGACCGGCACACGCTCTGTTGTCAATCTTATTCATTCGCTCTCTCTCTTTATTTCTCTTTCTGCCTTGCACTCTGTTTTCTCTTTGTTACGTTACTGCGCACCGCTTAGAAGACGATGACTGAACCACACGAACACAAACGCAAACTTTCAACGGAATTTATTGGACGGACACACGATGTTTTTATACAATCGCGTTTCATACAGTTAGGTGAAAACAAACCCAGAACATTTACAAAAAACATGGCTGATCCCTCCGTCATAGGAATCGGTAGAACACGAAAGTGAAAAGTGTCTTCACAGAAGTAGTGCTTATTGTGTAGTGATTATGGGAGTTTGTACAATGTCGATTGCTGTTTTACAGCTATAGCCGCGTTTGACGTGAATGCACCCACGTAGACGCCTAGTGGCACATCTCCATCGCGACGACTAACGCCCATGATCATGGTTTACCCGTTGTGGCAGTTGAACTTTTTTAACCTATACCTAGGAGACAGCGTATCACGAATCGCGCGCAAAGATGACATCAACAAGCACGTAATAAACACTGGTACTGTTCACTTCTTCAAAGCGTCGTCATTTAAGGGGAGATGCCATTCGGAAAAAAAATGCGGCGTTAATCTGTAGCCTAGGGCAATGATATTTTTGCTGTATATATAGGCTTTTATGCTGATTTCAAATATGTAATTACTTTTATAGTAAGTTCCACAGTTTTCGTTTTGTGCCATGACAATGTGGAAAGTAAAGTTCGTTTTGGACAAACTTTTTATGCCACTAAACTTTTATGGTTTCAAGCCATTAATGGTTCATATTGCTCCACATTACCTGTAGAATGCAAATAACTATCAAGAAAGTGCGTATTTTGATGGTCAAGAAAAATTGTAATGCGAGAATTCTTAGAATCCTGAGCCCATCCTAATTGCTTACTTTAAGTTCGTAATGATTATACAGGCGATATCAGATACTTGCACCCTTCACATGGTAGAAGATACTTGCACCCTTCATATGGTAAGGAATATGTGGGCAAAATGCCATCCCGATTGGGCAATCAGAAGTACCAAAAAAGTCACAGTTTCACCGCAAGGGTGAAGCAATGAATGCGATAGCGAAAAATTGTAATGTTATACGAAGTGAGGCTGGCAGCTAACTCTTTTTGGATCCGATCTCACGCAACTCTAGAAAACGCTTGTTTAATCTTCGCGTTGAGAGCGCAGCACGTAGAAGGGTACACCGGCCCCCCCGCTGTCGGCCGCCGAGAAGGGGAGATAACGCGCGCGCCCCCCGCTCGTAAAATCCAAGATCGCTCGAGGGACCCCCCCCCCCCTCGCGTCTTTTCACGCTCACAAACGACGGGCGGGGCCGGTTATATATATACATATACATATACGGCAAATGACGGCGGACGACAACGCCGGCGGACACCGGCGGCGGCCAACGGCGGCGGCGACGCCGACGGCGAAAACCAGCCACGAGTGTCCATATAATTGCTATCGCAATAAAACATGCTGTCCAAACTCAAGAAGTTGCCCAAAAATGGATCTTGAGAAAAACGCACTTTAAAGGTATAAGTGAAAGCTCATCTATGCGGAAAAGATTTGCAATTTAAGATTATTTGTTCCATCATGAGAGCTTGGCAATCATGGTTATCTTGAGCATGTGGCTTCACCCTCGTGCGAAATGCAATGGCAACCAGCCAGGTGACAATTTCCAGGGTACTCTAGACAATGAGCACTTTTTAGTTTTTTTAGTAGCCACGTTGTGCTCTTTAAAAGCGATTTTAACCTACTTCGAGTTTAATTACAATCTTAAGTTTTTGTCGTGAAAGTAGAGGAACTAAACTTGTGAAAGCAAATAAAAACGAAAAATATGTAATTTTGGAAAAGGAACTTGCGTTTTTCGACTCGCGTCTCCCCTTAAGGAGAGAAACGGCACGGCGTGCGCTCCCAAGTTGTGCGGTAACCTACGCCTGTGCTCCTGCATACACTTCCACACTGCGCTTCAGCAAAACGGGAGGCAGAGCTTGAGCCGCGAATGCGTGCGGGCGTTCGGCGTCCCGCTGGCCTCCGTCTCGCTCCACCAAGGCACCACATTCATCCGTCGACATCATTGCCTTTCTGCGCCGCTTACTGCAGCAGTTTTATTGGTCGGTGCTATCGCACTCGAAGTAGTCGGCGTCGAAACATCGTTAGCGCATGTGGAAGCGCACTACTCCGACAACGAGCCGTCACACGCTAACACGAAGCGAAAGGCTATAGTGACACGTAACTGCGTCTAGGTCGACTCCCCGATGCTAGTGCGGCCAGTGTTTGTTGCTTCTATCGAGACGCTTTCACCATGACCTCCGAGATTCCGCGCCGGCGTGCAGTCTCGGACGCCATGCTTTAACTGCGTCGTCGACGAATCGTTCTCTATCGGTGCTAGTGTCGTGCTGCATTACTTCTCTTCATCGCTCACAGACGGCGGCACCACCCGGCGCCGCCTACAAAGAGCACCGAGCGAGAGATTGTGTGAGAGATATAAGGCGCGTTGGTAGAATGTCCTTCGTCTGCCTCTTTAGCTTAGTCGGTAGAGCGTCGGGCGCATACCGTCGCGGGCCGATGAGTCGGAGGTTCGATTGCGGCGGGGGGAACATTTTTCTAAAAGCTTTTCTTTCTCATTTGGTGGCATCCATTTTAACAACGTCATATCCGTGACGGAAATACGTCACTAAAGTCTTGGTGGGCCCCGGCATAAAACACTTTCGTGTTAACCCTCTATTGCATGGCGTCCCATATTTGGCACATACCGATTAACATTTTTTATAGCGGGCGCAAGAGGACCAGTGGAGAATGTGACACAATTAAAGTAATCCTTATAGTTACGTGCACTAAATATAAAAAAAGCGCTGCCATCCCTAGAGCAGTATGAAATCTAGACATGAAATAGATTTCGCGGGGAACGTGCAAGCTCGCATCATGAACAACAGTGACTGCTATATTTTTCTTGCAACCATTTTCTCATTGCAGAAGGAAGAAAAAATTATTTTGGCATATCTCGGGGCTTTGAAAATTCATGCTCATTAAGGCTCTTCTCAATTTCGTTTTCCACTACGGTATATAGTCGGAAATCGGTATGTGCCATATTTGGCACAGTATGCATGTGAGTGATGAAATGTGCAATATGATGCCATCTATGTTTTGTTGCACAGTGCAAATACAAACAAAAAGAAATCCTCTGATCTCATGCAGCACAGCTCGTTTTTGCCAGATTTCAGTTGTGGCGGTAGGTTTTGAGATGCTTCACGAAAATATCGAGTGTCAGCAGCAGTACCTGGCAATTTTTTGTTACATTATTGGGGTGGGTGCACGAAAAAGTTATGTGAAGTCTAACCAGTGCACGGCGATATTTAGCTTTTACGATTTGTCGGCAACTGACGCTCACCACCACAAGTCAGCGGTTGGAAATTCGGGCAGGAAAGTACAGCAAGGCGGCACCATGCGAAGAGCCAAACGTGTAAGCGGCCATCTTGCACGTAGATGTCGGCAGTCAGATGCACTAACCAAAATGTTCAATTATGCCTGAACACAGGAAGCAATTGCTTTGCTTTATTCGACAAATCAAGCTAAAAAGACCGCAATCAGTGAGATTTTCTTTTTCAGCCATGGCAGCAAGTTTGCTCGCCCACTTGCATAGTGTGCCATATTTGGCACAAACCTTTATCTTCATTAATACAGTCACAATAAATCTGAAAATTTTTGTACATGTAATTATTCATGTAGTTAATGATAAAAAATGATCAAATAATTTTTCAATTGATTTTCTCATGATTCATGCAATAGAGGGTTAAAAATGAACAGAACTATACCGATAGCAACTGATGCCGAGGAAACACGCACCTACATACTTCTGCATTACGAATTCAGATGCATTATTTCCTTCTGCGTTAGTTCGAGAGATGTCATACCGACATAGTTATACCCCAGTCGAATCATCTCGGACGCCTCAGTGATATCGCGCGTCATCTGGTTATTGTGCCTAGCGACCACCTTGCTTGCACGGAACTTCGGATGGCATCCTCAATCTCGACAATCAAGCCTTGGTGTACTTGCACCGATCTATGCACATTGCTGTTATGCTTTCGAAGTCTTTCATTGAGGCACCTTCCCGTCTGGCCTACGCATTTATTTCCGCATGTCAGTGGAATCTCGTACACCACTTTTTCAACACATTCCACAAACTTGTTTCTGTGGTTAGTTGTGCAAACACATGCCACAGGCACAGTTTTCTTTCTTACATTGCAAAGAGACGACAACTGACGGGGTGCCGTAAAAACCACTTGCACTCCGACATGGCCCCAATCTTTTTCAGGTGATGGGAGACGTCGTGAAATTACGGTATCGCAGTGGTCCTACGGAAATTCCCATTCTCGCTCTGAGACTTTTTCTGAACTCGCTCTGTCTGGTACTTCTTGACTGCCAGCAATAAAAAGTTAGCCACTAACATAGTGGCATAATCCGGATACCCTGCCTACTGACGTCGGCCAAGTTGGGCTTGAAAGCTTTCTTGTACTAAATGATGGCAAGACTTCTGCAAAGCATTCTTTAGGCACGTGCTTGCAACCCCCCGTTTTTGCAAGCTTTGAGTGGCTGGAAGAGAAGGGGAGCGAAGGTTTACTGGCGCGTAGCTCGTATTTCCGGCACACATGCTGTAATCGAAAAGCTTAGCCGCAAGTCGAGAAACCTCAGGTTCCTTCTCCCAACTCGTGAGTCAGTGTCAGGGGACTCAGGCCTGCCTTAAAGGTTTCTATAGTATATAAGGTTTCTGTTTTCCTATCTCTTTCTCGTGTCTGTTTCTGCATTTCTCGCTCTCTCTCTCTTTGTATTTCTATCGTTCTTTCTATCTGTTTCTCTCTCTTTCTTTGTATCTCCTTAATTCGCTTTCTTTTTCTTGCGGTCTTGCTTTCTTTTTTTCGTGTGCTTTTTCCTTTCCCTTTCTTTCTTTTTCTTTGTTTCTCTTTCTATGTGTTTGCATATTTTTACGTCTGTATTCCCTTTGTTTCTCTCCATTTTTCTCTTTCTTTCTATCTCTTTCTTTTTCCCTCTCTCTTTCTCTTGTTTCACGCGCTCCACTTCGCCGAGCCGATTTCTCGTTTAATGCTCGCACCTTCTGTACTCGACAGTGGGCTTGCCCAATTCCTGTGGCGCATAGGCATCTGTGGTTTTCTGTGGACACCAGAGTTTTTACGGTGGCTTAAGCAGCTCGGCTGTTCGAAAATCGCCAGGCCTGCGGGGAACACGCAGCAAAGTCACAGCGAAAGCTGCAAGAGAAGCCTTTCTAGAGGCCGTTTTAGACTCTCTTGGGACAATTAATGCAAGTACACACACAAAGTACCCACTATGCCATAAATCGTCGTAATTTTCGCGAAGTAGAGAAGCACCCACTATGCCATTATTTGTTATTCTGCGGCGAAGCGTGGTGCCCGCTACACATCTGTCAGGCATTATGTGCACTTATTACTGTGGCTGATAACAATGAAGAATTATGGCTGAGCCCTTTGTAATGGGTTGGAAGCATTCAACGACCCACTCACTGCGCAATTCGCATTGTGTGACGCCTGGTTGTTATCTTACTCTTCTACAACACTCTATTATGTTAACACAATTCCTTGCCCGACATGGCTACCACGCTTCTCCGCTGAATGACGAAAATTGGCATAGTGGGTGGTTTCCTACTTCATGAAAATTACGATGATTTATGGCGTAATGTGTAGCTTACATGTGTACTTGTATTAGTTGTCCCAAGAGAGTGTACAACGGGCTCTACAAAGGCTGCTCGTCTAGCTTTCACTATGACTCCGCGGCGTGCTCCCTGCAGGCCTACGGTTAACGTTTAACCGTTTGCCGGCTTGGCCGTTAATCATTATCGATGCGGCTTTTTTGGTCCATAAATCTGCACTTTCGGTAAGCGCTTTCAAAATGCCTGAGCATGCATAAACCTGTTCATTTGGTTGGTCGAAGAAACACGAAAAGCACGAGTGCGTACGATTTCATTGATAAATGATATTGCCACGCGCTATTCCTATTTTCACTTTTGTTGTATTCGGTTTTCGCCCACAAAGACCGTCAGCAAAGCTCAACTCAAACCGCGCCTTATTGTTCTACAACCTTCGCGATTATTGTAGATCATTTTGTTAAGATTGCGCGCAAGACGCGACCACTCGAGATTATTCCAGAGCGTGCGCGATGACCAGTGATAAGGCTAGAATGTTCGGCGCGTGATGCATAAAAGCCGGCGCGCTCCAACGATGTCCAGTTGATCGACGGACGACGTTCTGTTCGCCGCTATCAGTACCAGCGTGTATTGCTGTGATCTTACTTTCCGTTTACCGGCCACAAGTTCGGCCTAATAAACAGTTTTCATCTTGACCACGTCGCCTGCTTCCTTCGTCGACGTCACGACCACGTGACATCTGGTGGAGGTGCTGCTTCGTTCATGTACCGGACACCCCCGTCAAGTCGTGAACCCAGCCCCAGTCGTGAAGGAGACGTCGACGCCAACCGTGACCAGCGAGTTAGCCGTAGGCAACAAGGTCTACATCCGGAGTACGGCCCTCTACCCGACAAGACCCGCAAAACCAAGACCATGACCACGACAGCGGCAACGATGACAGCCCCTGCGCCACCTTCCACGATCGTGATGCAGCCGCCAAGGGAGCCGCCAATCTTTCGGGGATCATCATGTGAGGACCCAGAAACGTGGCTCGAGTCGTACGAGAGGACTGCGACCGTCAACAACTGGGACCTCAATGACAAGTTGCGTTTTGTGTACTTCGCGTTGGAAGACAGCGCCAGGACCTGGTATGAGAACAGGGAGTCTATCCTGACAACCTGGGACATCTTCCGGACCAGTTTCCTGGCAGCGTTCGCAAGCGTCGTACGTAAAGAAAGGGCCGCCGCTTTACTAGAAACACGGGTCCAGCTCCCGAACGAAAACGTGACAATCTTCACCGAGGAGATGACCCGACTTTTTCCGACACACCGACCCTGACATGACCGAGGAGAAGAAGGTCCGTTTCCTCATGCGAGGGGTCAAGCAGGAGCTCTTCGCGGGACTGATGAGGAACCCACCCAAGACCGTCCATGAATTCCTGACAGAGGCAACCACAATCGAGAAGACACTGGAGATGCGCACCCGGCAATTCAATCGCCGCTCGACGCCAGCCTACGCCGACATTCAATCCCTCTGTTCAGACGACCTGCGCGAGACCATAAGGGCCGTAGTACGCGAGGAGCTTCGTCGAATGTTCCCGTCATCCCAGCCGCAGGTTTCCTCGATCGCAGATATTGTTCGAGAGGAAATCCAGCAGTCGTTGGGTACCCCTGAACCGCAACAGCCTCAGCCGCAAGCCATGAGCTACGCTGCTGCAGCCCGACGCTACGCTCCCGCTCCACGCCCACGTCAAGACACCGCGCCGCCGCAGTACCGCCGCCAGACACCGCCCACACCACCACCGGCGCCATACCACCCACCTGCCAGCCAGCGCTACCCTCCGAGGAAGACCGATGTTTGGCGCGCCCCTGACCACCGCCCGCTATGCTACCACTGCGGTGAAGCCGGGCACACGTACCGCCGCTGCCAGTACCGGGAGATGGGACTGCGTGGTTTCGCCGTAAACGCGCCGCGTCCGCAGCCGGGTGAACGACCTCGTGACATCGCCGACTACCTCACAGGAGCGCAGTGGACACCCCGACGACCTTCCCGCTCGCCGTCGCCAGGCCGCTACACCTCACCGCATCGCAGGCAGTACACCAGTCCGGCTCGGGACCGATCTCCGAGCCCTTACCCGGAAAACTAAGGGCAGCAACCGATGGAGGTGCGGTTGCTGTACGTCGAACTACCGAAGATCCTCCGCCGACGCCGACGACGACGCCGCGACGAAACCTGCTGACCACGACGCGAAGCAGACAGAGCCCTGCCGACGAAACCTCGCGGACCGAGCTAGGCCTGACGACGCAGCATGATGGAAGCAGCGCAACAAATCGACGCAGCCGTGATCCGACACCGCGAGCTAACCGCAACGCAAGGCGACGGACTAGCGACCTCGACGTTCTCATCGACGGCCACAACGTCACCGCTCTCGTCGACACTGGTGCCGACTATTCCGTCGTCAGTGGGCCATTCGCCGCCAAGCTGAAGAAAGTAAAGACCGCTTGGAGTGGACCCGAAATCCGGACAGCTGGAGGTCACCTGATAACACCAATTGGAGTCTGCACGGCGAGAGTCACCATCAATAACCGGACTTATCCTGCGAGCTTTGTTATCCTACAACACTGCTCAAGGGATGTGATACTTGGAATGGACTTCCTAAGTGACCACGGTGCCGTCATCGACCTGAGGTCTGAGTCGATAACACTAACCTCAGAAAAAGCGCTCCCGCCCCAGGCGACGCCAGGGAACCATGCATTGAATGTGATAGAAGAGCAGGTGACCGTTCCGCCGCTCTCCAGCGTCATTATTTCCGTCGGCACCGAAAAACCCGCGAACCTTGAAGGCGTCATCGAGGGCGATCAGCACCTACTCCTGAACCGTCAAATTTGCGTGGCAAGAGGTATAGCCGAGCTGCGTGACGGTAAAGCAAAGGTAGTGCTGACAAACTTCAGCCACGAATATAGGCACCTCAACATTGGTACGACGGTCGCCTACATTGACGAATGCGTCGCGGCCAACAATGCTTTCGCCCTCTACGATGCTGCCGAACCTGCTTCGACGAATCGAGGTCCCGAACCAGATTTCGACGTTAACCCGAGCCTTCCGAAGCTCAAGCACGATCAGCTCAAAGCCCTGCTACTGCAATTCAAGGACTGCTTCTCGGCGTCGTCAAGAATTCGGCAGACCCCAGTCGCTAAACATCGCATCATAACAGAAGAAAGTGCCCGACCAGTTCGACAGAGCCCGTACCGAGTTTCGACGCGCGAACGCGAGGCCGTGAAGAAACAAGTCGACGAAATGCTTCGCGACGACATCATTCAGCCGTCCAAGAGTCCGTGGGCGTCACCCGTGGTTTTGGTGAAGAAGAAGGACGGAACTCTACGCTTCTGCGTCGATTATCGCCGCCTGAACAAAATCACGAAGAAGGACGTGTATCCTCTCCCACGCATAGACGACGCCCTGGACCGACTCCACAACGCGAAGTATTTTTCGTCGATGGACCTAAAGACCGGCTATTGGCAAATCGAGGTCGACGAGAGAGACCGAGAGAAGACTGCCTTTATAACACCGGACGGCCTCTTCGAGTTCAAGGTCATGCCCTTTGGCCTTTGCTCGGCACCTGCAACATTCCAACGTGTCATGGATACAGTACTGGCTGGCTTAAAGTGGCAGACGTGCCTCGTGTACTTGGACGACGTCGTTGTGTTTGCCTCAAACTTCGACGAACACCTCCGGCGCCTTGAAGCTGTACTTCAAGCAATCAAGACCTCCGGACTAACTCTGAAGCCAGAAAAGTGCCGCTTCGCATACGAGGAGCTCTTGTTCTTGGGCCACGTCATCAGCAAGTCAGGAGTTCGCCCCGACCCGCGGAAAACAGCTGCCATCGCCGCCTTTCCGCCACCCACTGACAAAAAGGCCGTGCGCCGATTTCTCGGCTTGTGCGCATATTACAGACGCTTCGTCAAGGAATTTTCAAGGATCGCCGAGCCGCTAACTCACCTCACGAAAGCCGACGTGGAATTCAAGTGGGAAACTGCGCAAGTCGAATCATTTGAAGAACTTAAACGACGCCTACAGACGCCTCCGATACTTGCGCATTTCGACGAATACGCCGAAACAGAAGTACATACCGACGCGAGCAGTGTTGGACTCGGCGCCGTGCTTGTGCAGAGGTCTGACGGACTGGAAAGGGTCATCAGTTATGCTAGCCGGTCGCTATCCAAGGCGGAAGCCAACTATTCTACAACAGAAAAGGAGTGCCTTGCCATCATCTGGGCAACATCCAAGTTTCGCCCCTACCTCTACGGCAGGCCTTTCAAAGTTGTAATCGACCACCACGCCTTGTGTTGGCTAGCTAACTTGAAGGACCCTTCAGGTCGCCTCGCACGGTGGAGCCTAAGACTTCAAGAATTCGACATTACCGTCGTGTACAAGTCCGGAAGGAAACACTCCCGACGCCGACTGCCTGTCTCGTGCCCCCGTCGACCCACCGCCGCTGGACGACCAGGATGATGACGGCTTCCTGGGAACCATAAGTGCCGACGACTTCGCCGAGAGACAGCGCGCCGATCCGGAACTCAAGGGCCTTATGGAATACCTCGAGGGCAAAGCCACCGTGGCTCCAAAGGTATTCAGACGAGGACTGGAGTCGTTTTTCATGCGCAACGGCGTTCTCCTAAAGAAAAACTTCTCGCCTGTTCGGGCCGACGCCCTCCTCGTAGTACCTTCGGCTTTACGTCCAGAAGTTCTGCATGCTTTGCATGACGACCCGACGGCTGGACACCTTGGATTTTCCCGTACGCTGGCAAGGATACAAGAAAAGTACTACTGGCCTAGGCTCACTGCCGACGTCACCCATTACGTGAGGACTTGCCGAGATTGTCAGCGACGGAAGACACCACCGACTAGGCCAGCCGGACTTCTGCAGCCCATCGAGCCACCTCGCCGGCCGTTCCAGCAAATCGGCATGGACTTACTGGGGCCGTTCCCGACGTCGAATTCCGGAAACAAATGGATTGTCGTAGCTACTGACTACCTCACCCGCTACGCCGAGACAAGGGCCCTGCCCAAGGGCAGTGCCGCCGAGGTAGCAAAGTTCTTCGTCGAGAACATCGTACTGCGTCATGGCGCCCCAGAGGTCCTCATTACCGACAGAGGTACGGCCTTCACTGCGGACCTAACCCAGGCGATCCTGAGGTACAGCCAAACAAGCCACCGCCGGACCACCGCCTACCACCCACAGACCAACGGCCTGACCGAGCGTCTAAATAAGACCATCGCCGACATGCTGGCCATGTACGTCGACGTCGAACACAAGACGTGGGACGCCATTCTTCCGTACGTGACCTTCGCATACAACACGGCCGTGCAAGAAACGACGCAGATGACGCCATACAAGTTGGTCTACGGACGGAGCCCGACAACGACGCTCGACGCCATGTTACCGAACGTGACCGACGAGGAAAACATCGACGTGACCGCCTACCTACAGCGCGCCGAAGAAGCACGACAGCTCGCCCGCCTGCGGATCAAGAATCAGCAGACGACTGACAGCCGCCGCTACAATCTTCGACGACGCTTCGTGGAATACCAGCCCGGCGACCGCGTTTGGGTGTGGACGCCGATACGCCGACGTGGACTTAGTGAAAAACTTCTTCGGCGATACTTCGGGCCGTACAAGGTGCTTCGACGTCTCGGTGTTCTGGACTACGAGGTCGTCCCGGACGGCATAACGAACTCTCAACGGCGCCGTGCGCGACCCGAAGTCGTCCATGTCGTGCGCCTCAAGCCGTATTACGCGCGTTAGCAAACCTGAGGACTGCACTTATTGCTAAATTATTGTACTTTCTTTATTGTTGTGATTTATTGTTGCATGCATTTTCCCCCGTGTTCTGTTTTAAGCATCGGGACGATGCCTTTTCAGAGGGGGGCATTGCCACGCGCTATTCCTATTTTCACTTTTGTTGTATTCGGTTTTCGCCCACAAAGACCGTCAGCAAAGCTCAACTCAAACCGCGCCTTATTGTTCTACAACCTTCGCGATTATTGTAGATCATTTTGTTAAGATTGCGCGCAAGACGCGACCACTCGAGATTATTCCAGAGCGTGCGCGATGACCAGTGATAAGGCTAGAATGTTCGGCGCGTGATGCATAAAAGCCGGCGCGCTCCAACGATGTCCAGTTGATCGACGGACGACGTTCTGTTCGCCGCTATCAGTACCAGCGTGTATTGCTGTGATCTTACTTTCCGTTTACCGGCCACAAGTTCGGCCTAATAAACAGTTTTCATCTTGACCACGTCGCCTGCTTCCTTCGTCGACGTCACGACCACGTGACAATATTTACTTGCACATTGCGATTAAAATAAAACATTCAAACGTGCAATGTTTCCAGCGGGCATCGATTGATGTGACTTTCGATGGCTCAGCTGTACGTCTAGAAATGTGAAGGAATCTACGACTAGCGGACGCTTGATTCATTATGTCAGCGCAATTGCGGAGAAGTAACCTCTGGAGAAGGAAGTGCTCTGTACGATTGAAGAAAACGAAGTGTCAGCCACGCACACGCTCCTGCTCTGCGGGCAAAATTGTATGGCAGCACAACCGCCCAAGTGTACGTTGATTAAATACTACCCCATACCAAACATTTGTTCACTAATATGGTTCGGAACGATACAACAAGGGAACACACGCAGGAAATGTTTTCACGGAGAGTTCGCTCGCCAAGGCTGACGCAACGCATGCGCGCTGGGACAGAGGTTCACTTCGACGGCTGCGACATTACTTCAGACACGTCACAGCAGTCGAACTACATAGCGTGTCGTACTTCCGCACCCGCCAGCATCGCAGTCGTGGCTCTTGCTCAACATTCGTGTACTATTTCAGAATTTTCGCTTCACTCCTGTAACGTTCTGTAAATTGATTAATCGAAAAAGTTTAATCGCTTAAGTCGACCAAATGAAAGCGGACATCGGTGAAAATTTATCGTTTTGTGGGACACTTTTCATAGATTAATAATTCGTTGATATACCCATTTCCTATACCTACTCACGTGAGTTTCGGCCAGCCGAAAAAAAGAAAGTCGTAACAGACCGCACCGATCAATACTTCAGCGTGAGAACATGAGACATGTGACGTGCAGACTTCAGCGAAGGTCGTGAGGCGTCACGAGTAGAGCGTCGAAAAGCGGGCGTCCAGCAGCCTGAATCCGGGCAAGCGCGAGCTCGTGTCCCCTGCTGCTCTTGACGCTGAGGCTGGCTTGCTTGCTCGTGTGTTGTCGTCGTCCTCTCTTCACTTAGACTACACATGCAATAACGAAGCAAGTCGACGAAATACTAGCGGCTCAATCATCGAATGGTCTAAGAGTACATAGTCGTCTCCCGTAGTCATCATAATCACCATCAGCCTGACTGCGCCCACTGCAGGGCAAAGGATTCTCCCATGTTCCTCCAATCATCCCGGTCCTGTGCTTTCTGCCGCCACGTTATACCTGCAAAGTTCTTAATCTCATCTGCCCACCTAATTTTCTGTCTCCCCCTCACGCGTTTGCCTTCTCTTGGAATCCAGTCAGTTACCCCTAATGACCAGCGGTTATCCTGCCGACGTGCTACGTGCCCGGCCCATGTCTATTTCTTCTTCATTTCAACTATGATATCTTTAACTCCCGTTTGTTCCCTGACCCACTCTGCTCTCTTTCTGTCTCTTAAGGTTACACCTATCATTTTCCTTTCCATCGCTCGCTGCGTTGTCCTCAATTTAAGTTGAACCCTCTTTGTAAGTCTACAGGTTTCTGCCCCGTAGGTAAGTACCGGTAAGATGCAGCTGTTATATACCTTCCTCTTGAGAGATTGTGGAAGACTACGATTCATGATTTGAGAATGCTTGCCGAATGTGCTCCATCCCATCCTTATTCTTCTAGTTATTTCACTCTCATGGTTCGGCTCCGCGGTTACTACCTGCCCTAAGTAGACGTATTCCTTTACAACTTCCAGTGTCTCGCCACCTATAGTAAAGCGCTGTTCTCTGCCGAGATTGTTCCACATTACTTTAGTTTTATGCATATTAATTTTCAGACCTACTCTTCTGCTTTCCGTATCCAGTTCAGTAATCATGAGCTGTAATTCGTCCCCTGAGTTACTCATCAATGCAATGTCATCAGCGAATCGCAGGTTACTAAGATACTCTCCATTAACTCTTATGCCTAACTCTTCCCAATCTAGGGCCCTGAAAACCTCCTGTAAACACGCGGTGAGTAGCATTGGAGATATCGCGTCTCTCGGCCTTACACCCTTCTTTATTGAGATTCTGTCGCTTTTTTTTTATGGAGGACTATGGTGGCTGTGGATCCGCTGTAGATTTCTTCCAGTATGTTTATATAGGCTTCGTAGTATTAGTCGACAAACTCACAGGGTCCCTTGTGATTCACTAAAGACGACTCGAAGGCGCAAGCCATCTTCTTTTTCCTCTCGGTCAATGTATAAGGGAGCGGGGAACACGAGTCATGGCTTCACGTGCCACTGCTGCCAAGCGCCGCCTTCGTTTTCTTCTCTTGAGGTCGCGCGCTCTCCTGTTTTGTTCGCCGCCCAAAGGAGGGCTCTACAACGGCATCGTGTGGCGTTACGTCACATGACGTCACGCCAGAATTTGTGATGTCATGTTGACGTCATATGGTGACGTCATCACTTGATGATGGTGACGTCATCACATTGCCGGCAGGCGTGAAGTGGCAATCCTGTCTTCTTTATCTGTAAGATGTCGTCCTTCTTGCTTGTGATTTAAACCGTCACTCCAGGCGGCTCCAGACAGTGTTACAGGCCATCAGGTCATCCGAGCTCACCATAAAACTAAAAGTGCTGTTTCCTGTGCGAGATGGTTTAACAAAACTTGAAATTCGGCGAGATGGTGCATAGCTAACGGGAATATTGAGCGCAAAAACAAGACATTCACAAGAACGAGAAGACAGCTACTTTCATATCTTAAAATAGCGCCCGAAAGGAGCGCCCGTATGAAAGTAGCGCTGATCCTGTCTTCTCGTTCTTGAATGTCTTGTTTTTTGCACTCAAAATTCCCATTTTCCTGTTCGGGGAGCTTCTGTTCTGGGCGCATATCATGAGCAAGCTCGGAGTACGGCGCAACACACACAAGGCAGCTGTCATCACGAACTTTGATCAATACGTCGATAAAATTCGGTACCTCTTCCGCGTCGCCACGTTTCTGGATATGGTGACCAAATCTGATGTCGCTTTCAATTACGAAATGGCGCTGATTAAAGCATTAGGAGGGAAAACAATGCCTTCAGTCGCCACAAGTTCTTTCATCATCACAAAAGCATATATTTAACTCGCGAGAAACGGGAATTGGTTCGATATGTCGGATAATTCGATATAATACTTGTGAACAATTCGACGTACTTTCGGTGCGCAAGTTGGCTTCACTGCACTGCATCACGACAATGCACGGAAGGCGATCTCACGGAAGTACGCGGGGATATATTTCTGTTTTGTTTTAATTTATCGTCGGTTTGTAGTTGGGGTTGCGCATTATACACAATGGCGCGTTATACGCTAGAAATTATGCCATCGATGTAAACAGTGCCTAGACATCTTCACATGGTTTCTTTGTTGCGCTGCAGATGACGAGACGAGGACGCTAGGACGATACGGGACACAGGACAGGTGGTGCGCAAACTTATTTGTAAGTTTGCGCACCACCTGTCCTGTGTCCCTGTATCGTCCTAGCGTCCTCGTCTCGTCATCTGCAGCGCAACAAAGAAACCATGAACCACCACCAACTAGCCCAATTCATCGCTCTGCTACATATCTTCACACGCAGCTCTGTGTACTCGTCGGGTGCTGGAAGCCCCCATTCTACCTTGGTCCCGCGGTGCTTCGCCTTAATGTGGGCCTTGGGCTTCAATACCACACTCGGAGTGGTCCTTGGGACGCTGCACACAGCGGCGATATGAGGCATATTTCTTCTACAAGAGACTATGTTTATCATCACCACCTTTGCAATGAAAAGTTAAATGTTTACCCATTTGGATGCTGCAACATTCATCGTCACTGGACGCAGAGATTAGACGAGACTAACATATAGTCTCGCCTAAGCTTTGCTTCCAGTAAGCGTTCTGGTTGCTGAATGCTCACTACACGACTTCTCAGTACACTTTATTCGAATATCCGCATCGCCGGCCATGTAGGCCACACTAACCCCCCGCCTGCTGCAACATCACCACCACCACCATCCTCATCGTCGCAAGCATGCGTGATAAATAGCACAATCCGTTAGCCACTGTAGACCATAGTGTGGTTTGCTTCGGTGCGGTCAAGTGTAGCAGCATCTCCAGGACAGGCACTCTCTAGCGGCGACGTAAAACCGCCGTTCCGTGACCGGATGAAACGTTGTCCGCTTATGCGACTACACATGACCTGATAGTAGAAACCTAACGCCGCGACGTTTATCTGACCATTCAATTACTTCGCCACTTTCGCGTTTCCGTTTTCATTATACACGCATCTCTCTCTCTCTCTTGATACCAGCCACGCAACATTTGGCAGGAGCGACGTTAACAGCGCTAGTTTGTTGGCAGAGACATAGAGTTTCCTATAAATGCACTAGAGGGAACTCTGGCGCTAGTGTCGATGGGGGCTGCAACACACGGCGCTTCAGCCAGCATGGGAATCATGGGTAGTACACAAATTTGCCTAGTCTTGCCTAGTCTTCGTTCTTTTGGCTGCGTATGGCCCGAATTCGCTTTGCCGCAATACAAAGTTCAACAAAGGTTTAGCAGTTACGCTACACAACTTTCACCTTTTTAGGCTCACGATTCAAATATGCTCACGAAGTTCACAACGGTCTATCCTTTTATCCGAAACTGAACGAAAACGCACCAATAAACAAAGCCACAACTGCGTTTGAAGCCGGGAAGCACGAAGACTAGGCAAATCCGTGTACTACCCATCATTCCCATGGTGGCTGAACGATCGCAGCGCCAGAGTCCCCTCTAGTTAATTTTAGGAAACTCTATGGGCAGAGATGCTTCGCACCTCCCATATACTCATCAAATGCCAGCCATCCTTTTTTTTTAATTGCGAAGTATTTCTTAGCGAACTTCGGCGAGTTTGAGCGTATCTATCTATCTATCTATCTATCTATCTATCTATCTATCTATCTATCTATCTATCTATCTATCTATCTATCTATCTATCTATCTATCTATCTATCTATCTATCTATCTATCTATCTATCTATCTATCTATCTGTCTAGCAGCCTACGACTTTGTGCTCTCCCGGCCGTATCGTTAATGGGATTTATACCAAAATTGGTATGGCACAACACTACTGTATGACAAAAATTATGAATAACTATGAAACATTATGAAAATTATGAATAACTTGTCATGAAAAGTATGATTTACACGCCATGGCCCTAGTGCTCCTGCTGCCATTTTCTTAACTTGATATTTTCAAAAATTGGTACGATGACCCATTTATGCATGACCAAAATAAATGACAGGGGGGTAATATGAAAATCATGACGTGCATGTCATGTACCACATGATTTACATGCCACGCTCATGGTGCGCTGGCGGCCGTTTCGCTAGCTTGATATACACCAAATTTGGTATTGCGTGACCTGACTGTATGACGAAAATAAATGCCAAATTGTCATATGGAAATAACGACATTGTAAAATCCGAAGACTTCCTTCGAAGATCAACCGGCTTTTAAGAACTATACGCCTTCAGAGATGGAGCAGCGCATCCACGCCGTTTATTCCAGCGACAAAGAACAACCACCTCGTGTCACGCGCTTCCTCGTCTTTCTCTTCCTCTAGCGCGCACCATGTTCCTTTCCTGTTCTTAACACTCCCGGCCCACGAATTTCTACGGGGGCATTTCTAGGAAACACAAATGTTGTATAGGCCGCGTTACTACTTTGCCGTCTGCTAGCTTTAGTCGACATGCACGCACAATGCCGTCAGTTCCCGTAATGTTCTTCGAACACGTGCGAGTTTCCAACACAACTTGGGCAAAGCATCATCGCGCACTATGACTATATTGCCTTCAGCAATACTAGTAATGTCCACCACTGGCCTATTATAAGCGCTTGTAAGGAGTATTAAACATTCCTTGTACCAGCGATTCCAGAAGTCTTTTTACAGCTTTTGTCGCTGTATCCAAGCTTTAAGCAGCTCAGTATGGGAGCTGGGCACCACGGCTGCAGTTTGTAAGTCGGGAAGTGCCGTCAGTCGCTTGCCATGCAAGAAATGGGCCGGTGTCAAGACTTCTGGTTCCTATGGTGCATGATATGCGTACGTCAGAGGTTTACTATTTATGACCGCTTCAATTTCTGCTAGGACCGTGCTCATTTGACCATAATCTAGAAGTGGCCTTCCCAGAGCTCTCCTCAAATTGTCTTTCACAGACCTCACCATACGCTCCCCAAAATCCTGTTGGAAAATCCGGGACACTCAATAACAGGATGGTTGGTTGAAAGTGGTTTTATTAAGTTGAAAAGGAATAAAAAAGTTCACACGAAAGAGTACAAAACTCACGCACTTGAGTTCATCGCACGGGGGACACACACAGCGTCCGTCGAACCTTCGCTCTTTCGCGCTCACACGCGCACACCCGACCGCGCTGTCACACGAACGCGTACTGACTCTCTAAGCACACATTCTCCACCAGGCTCGTCTTAAGCCACTGTCCACTAATCGTGGTGCACAAGATGGGTGGCGCTAGCTACCCGCTAATAAAATTGCTAACACTCGGCCGTCCTGAAATCCTTAACGTCCTCGTTAAGGTAGTTGCAAGTAAACTAATGTCAGCTCTTCTACAGCTCGCAGTCGCGTAGTCTGACAGGCACTACCCGTTGTCTTCGGTAATCACCAATGGGCCTCGATACTTCGCTTGTGTTTTGGTAGGGTTTCCCGTGTGCTGGGGCGCTGCCTTCAAAAACACCACATCGCCCACGTCATACATTCCTGCGGGGTAATGCCGACTGTCGTATGCCTGCTTCATTTTTTTGCTTGTTTCCCCAATAACTGTTCTCGCGCAGTGTCTTGGAGCTCACGTGGGTCATTCCAAGCGTTTTCTTCGTCCATTGTCGCTTCTTGCAGGGCTAACCCCGAAAAAACGGGCGTGTAACCATGCAGCACTTCGTAAGGGGTCTTTCCCGTGCTCTTGCTCGCAGCGTTGTTTAAACCGCACTCAACGTACTTGAGGTTTGCATCCCAATCACGGTGTTCTGGGTGTTTCATTGCCGTAGGGATGACAGGGCAACACAGTGCGATTCACTCGTTCCACTTGTCCATTAGCCTGAGGATGGCGTGCCGAGTTCATAACATGTCGGACGCCTCGCGTCGCAGAAATCTCCTCGAAGGCTCTCAGCTGTAGTCTTTGGTCGCTTTCATAAGGCTCCAGATCAGCAAACGGACAGTCACTACAATGCCAAAACCGCAGAGAGCTTCCCACTCTTGCATACGTGATGTAAGGCAACTCTGTGAATGTCCTTCCGACCAATAAATCGACATATTGAGCTTCATTTGGGATTACGAGGATGGGTATGTCCTTCGCCCAAAACGCCATCGATGCGTAATTCGGTCTTGAATCTTCCAATGCTTTTTGCCGCAGGCACGGTGCTGTTGCCAAAACTATACAGGGCTGTTGTCTCTGGGATGATTTCTAAGCCACATCGCGCTGCAGCGGAGGCACGCAGGAGACAGCCAGAACTGCCTGTGTCAATGCGTCCAACAACAGTAAACCTTTCATTCATAGTGACTTCCTTCAGCAAAGCGCTTGCAGTCTTGATTTCACGTGCTCGCTCTGTCACTGTGTTTGCTTCGTTGCGCTGCAGTACCACGTTGCAGTGACGCTGCGTATGGTCTGTTCCATTGCAGCGAAGACACTTCATCGGCCGCGTTGGTTCCGGATAGTCTCTCGCTATATGACCGTACTGGCCACAGTTGTAGCACTTTCGTTCTCCCCTTTCATTAATCAGAGGGGGTCGCTTGTCCTTGGTACTGCCCTCGTCGACTAACTTTCTTACACGAAACGCGCTCGCATTCTGAGCGTATGCTTCGTCACTCGCCGCACTGCGGTCACGCGGTAAACCGAAAACGCTTGCCTCTCACGCTCAATCCTTTCGAATTCTTGAATGTCGTGCAGGATGTCGTCGTTGTCTTCATGGCTTTTTCCGAGCAACATCGTGCCCAATTGTTTCGAACGTAGTCCTGTAATGATCTGCTCACGTGTGTCCCAGAAATCCAAGTTCGCTTCCTCGCACAACCGCACCTTGGCGTGGAAATAAACCACCGAGCTTCCGTTGCGCTGTTGGACGCGCTCGTACATTTTGCGCCAGCGTTCCGCCGCACGCGTCTGGCTCACAAATGTTCGTCGAAAACGCTCTTCGAAATCCCTCCAAGTCTTGATTTCGGATCTCCTTGAACGCAGTCAGTCTCTCGCCGGTCCGCTCAAACGGGACTTTGCGGTCTCAAGCATGAAAGGCTCAGGCCAGCTGTGCAGCGTCGCAGTCGAACAAAGATTCTCAATCCAGTCCCTTGCTGAGGGTGCGTCCTCGCAACCGTCGAAGCTTGGTATGTTGTTGCTGAGGTCGGGCATTACCTGGAACGCAGCAATTCCACCGGGCGTTCCTGTGGACACGGGCTGTGGCGTCGCTGACGGAGCCAAGCGCTCGAGCAACGCCGTTAGGACGTGGTCCTTTTCCATCAGAGCGTTCAACAGTTCGCGCACAAATAGTCCGCCTCGGTGGAACAGTGGCTACGGTGCTCGGCTGCTGAGCCGAAGGTCGCGGGTTCGATCCCGGCCGCGGCGGTCGCATTTCGATGGAGGCGAAATGGTAGAGGCCCGTGTACTGTGCGATGTCAGTGCACGTTAAAGAACACCAGATGGTCGAAATTTCCGGAGTCCTCCACTACGGCGTCTCTCATAATCATATCGTGGTTTTGGGACGTTAAACCCCAGATATTATTATATAACAGTTCGCGCACGGTAACACCATCGCTTCGGTCAGCACTCACGGAAGAATCTGCCTCACGCATAGTCTGAGCCGTAACACCACTCTCGTTGTCGCTGTCGGCTGGGGAGCCTCCACTCCGATGTCCTTGGCTGTTCATGGTGCCACTCAGTTCGTTAGGCTTGGTAATCCCGCTTTTGAGATGTTGGAAAATCCGGGACACTCAATAACAGGATGGTTGGTTGAAAGTGGTTTTAATAAGTTGAAAAGGAATAAAAAAGTTCACACAAGAGTACAAAACTCACGCACTTGAGTTCATCGCAAGGGGGACACACACAGCGTCCGTCGAACCTTCGCTCTTTCGCGCTCACACGCGCACACACAACCGCGCTGTCACACGAACGCGCACTGACTCTCTATGCACACATTCTCCACCAGGCTCGTCTTAAGCCACTGTCCACTAATCGTGGTGCACAAGATGGGTGGCGCTAGCTACCCGCTAATAAAATTGCTAATAATCCGCCCGACCAAGGAGCACGGTCAGCAGAGAATTTCCACGTGATGCTATGAGCAGACAGATAATCGCCAACCTGACTTCCCCCGAATAGTGTCATGCACAGCACGAAGTTCGCGAGAAGCACGTTTAAAGCACAGAGCATTGTCAGAGTAGATTACTGAAGGAAATCCAAGACGTGCAATGAAACGGCGGAAAGCTTCCAAGAAACTGTCTGCTGTTGAGCGCAAAACAAGCTCTAGATGAATAGCACGTACTACCACGCAAGTGAATAGTACTATATAGGATTTCTGTGTTGGCTCACTCTTTAAGCACACTGGTCCAATAAAATCTACACCAGTGACGTCAAACGTTTTTGACACATTCACTCGGTCAGCAGGTAGCGCCGCCATAGGAGCCGTCGCATGCTTCACCCTTAATCGCGCGCACCGGGTACACCGCCCGATCACTCTTTTCACGCACTGCTTCGCCTTCGTCACCCAGAAGCGCTCTCGGAGTTCTGCGACGGTTGTTGCCACTCCCGCGTGAAGAAGCCTCCGATGCAAGCCCGTTGCGATGAGTTCCGTGGCGATGTGGTCACCGGGAAGCAGGATCGGGTGTTTTATGTCTTCGTGGTACACGACGTTTCGAAGCCTTGTTTGAATCCGCAGCAATCCGTCCTCCTCGTCAAGAAAGGGATGCAAATCCCGAATTCTCGACGCCTTGGGTAGATCTCGTCCAGCCTGGAGGGCTGCATATTCAAGGCCGAATCGTTGCTTTTGGGTAAAAGCCAATATTTTTCAGAAGCGACAAGTTCCTCCGTCGTTAAGTGTCCTTGAGGTGTTGACCGGGCGCGGCATGCTGTGACGAACCTCAGTATCCAAGCCGTGACTCGCAGCACCCGCAACCAGGAACTATGTCTTGATAGGTCCAAAACAGCGTGCACCGATGTCGAGGATGTATAGAGCGTAACGGTGCCTACTTCCGAGTCCTCTTTTACATCATCTTGAACAGTAGTCGGATTAGAGGTCGAGTGACTAGGCCATGCTGCGCGTCTTGCCAACCAAATTGGTCAAGAAGAACTTCTTTGCTCTGAGATAACCGATGAAGTAGGCAGCGAAGTCGCTTGACTGCTACCGCACGATTATCGTGCAGGTCTGATGGCAGGTCGTTCCAAGGTAGACAGACTTCGTACCTTTCATCGCGTAACTCAATGGTCTCATTGAAAGCTTTCAGAACTTTCTTATCATGGGAAGACGGTTCATCCGCATCTGTGATTCCCAAGCTTTCAAGCTGCCAAAACTTTCGAAGTTCTGAACCTACGCGTTCCTGCACCAGTTCGTCGCTCATGCAGCAATTCGTCCGAAGTACACAAACGTTTGCGTTTGTGCGTGGATGAATGGTTTCATCGTTGCCTAAGGGTCCTTGGAATGTCCAACCCAGTGCAGTTTGAATGGAAAGAAGACCTTTGTGATCGTCATGCCAATTCACGTCTCTTCCAAGTATCTTTCCCAATCGGTCTGAGCCAATTAATAAGCTAATGCGTTCTTCTTGTGCGATGTGCGGAAATCAAAGTGCATCAGCTAATCGTTGACCGCGATTCTGTAAACCTCTGATGAATTCGCAGTCTTGGGGTATTTCAACAACGACTTCACAGATGTGCTCTATTTCTATTGCTTCCAATGACATGCTGAATTTCATCGTACTGGCTTTGTACGGTTACTTGCACTAGTCTTTGACGCGCACTTCGACCTCCATGTTTGTTTCCAAACACGTTGACGGTAATGTCAATCTCTCCTAGCACCTTTAGGTTCAATTTTCTAGAAACGTCTTCTTTTATGAAAGTGCGCTGGCTACCGTTATCCAGAATGCCTCTTATATAGCAGGAACCCTTTGAGCCTTTCACCCATCCTCTGAATGCTTGCAACAGTATAGTATCAAGGCTACTCTGCCGATTTCCACCTGACACAGCGTACATGGAAGTACTACTCATTGTGTGTGGCGGTGACGTCATTATTTGAGCATCTGTAGCCACCTTTCTAGAACACATCGAAGAAGCGTGTCTTCCCTGGCAATGCGAGCAGGTCACCTTACGTGGACAGTCTCTTGCCCGATGTCCCTTTGTTGTGCACCTGAATCAGCAGCCAGATGTCGACAGAAGACGCTTTTTCTCCGAGTAAGGAATCGATGCGTCGCAATCCAGCGTTGGATGTGACTTCTGGCAGAAAAGGCACACCTCCTTCGTTACGGCACTGTTGTTGAGGACTGCAGCTGATGCCGTTGGCTGATTCTTACGGCCGCCTGAAGTCTGCTGCTCACTGCTGTACGACGCCCGTCGTTGGTAGGTGGTCTGCTCCCTGCACTCGACCTCGATGCGAAGGTACTTGAGCAATTGCAGAAGTTCTTCTTCCGAGCTCGGCGGGTTGTCCGCACTTGACGCCTCAAGTCGACGCCGTCGGTAATATTCCACCATTATGTCTTGTGGAATCGACTTCATCAGAACCTCGCACAGCATGGCAGCGTAGTTCGACTCCGAGACACCGAGGCCTTTCAGTCACCTTATGTTTACTTGCACAAAGTCGTAGAGGCTTCTGAGGGCACTAGCTTTCGCCGACGTAGTGACGGGCCGTAGAGTGCGAAGGTTTTCGAGGTGTTTCTGCTCAATGATTCGCACGTCTCCAAACCGCTCCTTCAATATGGAAACGGCGCCCTCGTAACTGTTCTCTGTTGTGAGTATGCCTGCAATAGCCTTTGCCGCAGGGCCGTCTAGAAGAGACCGGAGGTAGTGGAACCGATCGACGTTGTTAAGGCGCGGGTTCTCGTGTACGGAGTGGCGAAAGAGGTCCCAAAAACGGAAGCCATTTCGTAGGGGACCCGTCGAACCTCGTTAGGTCCAGCTTAGGAAGCCTTGCTCCGGTGCCGACAGAAAGCTCTCTCGGGGCTACTTGACGCGGCAGAGAAGAGTCTGTTGGCAACTCACCGTTGGACCTTGATGGCCGTGAAGTTCGGACAGCTAGCTCCTCGATGTGATGTCGTAGAAGGCCAACGCTCCCCGCAGCTCGGTCCTCGTACTCTAGCACAGAGTCCATGTCCGCCAGCACCTCGTCATCAGTCATCTCTGCATGCAGTGCTTCGTTGGCCTTGGCGAGCTCGTCGGCGCTTTTCTCCAGGCGCTGAAGAATGCTGCGAAGTCCCGCCAGGTCGAACTCATTAGAGGCGAGAAGGTTGTCAACTTCATTGATGACCTTAGTGCTGTGTCGCCGTCGAGCTGCTCTCGTGTTTCGAAGGCGTTCCATGGTCCTCCACGAAAACCGGGTCGGGTTTCCGCACCAATGTAAAATCCTAAGACTTCCTTCGAAGATCAACCGGCTTTTAAGAACTATACGCCTTCAGAGATGGAGCAGCTCATCCACGCTGCCGTTTATTCCAGCGACAAAGAACAACCCCCTCGTGCCACGCGCCTCCTCGTCTTTCTCTTCCTCTAGCGCGCACCATGTTCCTGTTCTTAACAGACATGTCATGTACAACATGACTTGCATGCCACGCTCATGGCGCTCTCGCGGCCGTTTCGCTAGCTTGATATACATCAAACTTGGTATTGCGTGACGTGACTGCATGACGAACATAAATGGCAAGTGGTAGTATGAAAATCACGACATGTCATATGCAACATGACTTGGATGCCACGCTCATGGCACGCTCACGGCCGTTTCTTTAGCTTGATTTACACCAAATTTGGTATTGAATGACGTGACTATACGACGAACATAAATGACAGGTCCTAAAAATGTGAATTATGACATGCATATTATGTACAGCATGATTTGCTCTTTGCTGGCTGCTTCGCATTACATCGATTCCCACAGTCCGTGGGATCTGCCGGTTTTTTTTAATACAGTGTTCCTTGTGTGTTTATGGTCCGTTTTAGATGCGAAGCAGCTTAAGGCGAAGTTCAATCCGGTGGTGGTGGTGGTGGTGGTGGTGTGCGTCCTGGCCACCCTTACTGCGCATGCGCAAACCCTTTCAAAAAAAATTAAAATAAGAAACCTCTTCTCCCCCCTCTCTCTCCTCTAAGCATCCCTTCCTGCGGCGACCACAACCTCACAGCGCATGCGTATCCCCTCCCTCTCTTCCCTCCTACGCTCCCCCCTCTCTCCTCTAGGCATCCCTCCCCGCGGAGTCCACACCCCCCACTGCGCATGCGCGTCCCCCCTCTCGCCTCGCGACGCCGACGCAGGCAGCGTCTGCTAGCGAGTTTCTTGGTTCTGCTCGCGCTGCACAACCGTTCACTGGCTACCCCGTATATATGGCACTGGATCTTGAGGTAGTGCCGGTGGGAGATTTCTCCTGTGTGTTGTTGAACAATAAAAATTCGCAGCGTGCGCGTTAACTAAAAGCGGACTGCGGGTCTCTGTGTCCAGTCCGAGTCTTCTGTCTCTCATTGCCCATTAGCAGCGATTGGCATGTTCCAGTAGGAAACACCGCTCCATCACTGCGTGCTTCGCGCCTCCCCAGGTTTCTCTCCTGCGCAACGCTGCGATGAGCGCCAGCGTCAACGCCGCCGCCAGTGTAAGCGTTAGCGCCCGCTGCTTCGCATCTACACATGGTTTCCTTTAGCGGGAGATGGTGTAATTTTTTATTCTTGTACTTCTTTCGTCAACTTTACAGATCTTGTTGCATATGCCATTTATTAACAGCGGAGCTGTTTAAGCCGATCGTCAGCCCATAATCTGCGAACAAGAACTATCATCATCATGAAACGGCACGCGCTCTCTTCGTGCACTTCATTTTTAGCTTCGCTCACAGAATGCGTGCGCCGATTTGTCCGGCGCGCAATTTTGATAGCTCTGACGGGCAGGGCCATACCCAAGAATTTTTTTTCGGGGGTGTTTATATGTCGAACAGCTAAACTTTGGCAGCTGGTGGTCGATGCAAAGGCATGTAAATACTTTAGTATTACCCGAAAAGTTAGACCATGAAAATTTTCGGGGGGTGTCAGAACCCCCCCCCCCCAACTCCCCCTAGTTAAAGCCCTCCTGACGGGTGAGAGAACGAGTACAGAGAGAGAAAAAAGATAAAAATGAGGTAGTAAAACAGAGCGAAATAGAGGAATAAAGAAAGATAAAAAAAGTCACAGTTTCACCGCAAGGGTGACGCAATGAACGCGATAGCAACAAATTCTAATGTTATTTGAGTGAGGCTGGCAGCTAACTCTTTTCGATACGATCTCACACAACTCTACAAAATGCTGCGGTTTAAGAGTAGACGGCCGCTCCAGGAACACTGTTCGCACAATCTCCTCGCGTTTAGACCGGAGCATGTAGGAGCCAGCCGCTCGCTGTCGGCTGCCGAGATTGCGAGATAACGCGTGCGCCAGCGACGACCGAGCTCGTAAAACCAAAGGTCGCAGTGGCTGCATGAGGGACCCCCCCCCCCCCCCCCCGTCGCGTCTTTCCGCGCTTGTTAAAGACGCGCGGGCCGTTTCCTCTCTTCTTGAGCATTCCCCGGCTGGTCGAACAGGCGGGGGGATCTTATCGCATACGCCTCGGAGCGACGGAGATGGGCCGGCTCGTTTGATGTCCGCTTCAACCGCGTTTGTCGCCCCCGCTCCCGTGCTGTTACCTGCGGGTAGAACGTACGATGCGCTGGGGGATCTCTGAATTTGGACTTCATGCGCGAAATGACGGCGACGGCGACGACAAAAACCCGTCGAGACTGTCCTTATAATTGCTATCGCAATAAAAATAAAGATAAACAAGGAAGGCCGCCCAGCTACGCTGTTCCTTCAGGCTTGGCGACACTAGTGCGATGCTGTCTGAACCTTTTTTCTTCTTATTTTAGGGTACAAATCAATGTCCACATATCGGTACTGATGTCCCTTACGTTTATTATGGTTTCGTCATGATGAAATGTGTCATGATGAAATGTGTCACTGCTCTTCTGAATGTCAAATTCGGGGACTCTGCATTGTTTACTAAGTGCATAAATAAGGTAATCAGGTCCCGTTACATTTGTGACTTGCTCGACAAATACATAACATTAGCCTGACAAATTGCTGCCATGCAACGACACAAAAAATTAAAGCGTCTGGCCCGAACTGCACTCCATTTCCATTCGTTCTTTATCCTCAAATGACTGTCGCTCTAGACAGCTTGCCCTACAGCAATGGGACGAGACGTGCAACGAAACGGACGGTCGCATGAGAAGAGGTAGCAAGTGGAGCTTGCTCAAGAGCCTTTTCAACGACAAACAGTCCAAGAGCACGCTCAGTCTAGCCACAGATAGGCTTATCAAAAAACAGATCGCCATGGGCCAACACCTACCTCCACATTAAGAAAAGCGACTCGCATGGTGAAAGCCGGGAGCGGGAGCGACCTAGATATACCGGGCTCGATAGGCCTGACTTAGATGAACCATTCACAGAATCAGAAATCCGACACGTTCTTTTCAACCTAAACGGCAGGTCTGCCCCGGGGCCTGACGGAGTTACTAACAAACTCCTCCGGAACCTGGACGATAAGGCCATCGAGATAATCACGGCAGAAGTTAACGAAGTGTGGCGTTCAGGGCAGGTCCCATCTGAATGGCGCACCGCCAAAGTGGTGCTACTTCCCAAACCGGGGAAGCCCCTACACATGGATAACTTACGTCCCATCTCGCTAACATCATGCATTGGCAAAGTTGCTGAACATGCGATACATAACCGCATTACAGAACACATAGAGAACTATGAACCCTTTAGACACAATTTAAATGGCTTTAGAAGAACGCTATCCACACAGGACGCAATGCTTCTTCTCAAGAAGTCTATATTCGAAAACACTTCGCGCGACGTCAAAGGCATCCTTGCACTCGACATCACTAAAGCTTTTCACAAAATGGCCCATCAACACATTCTGAAAGAGATTTCCTCCCTTCACCTTGGACAGCGATTTTACAATTTCACATTTTCTTTTTTGTCGAACCGTAAGGCTCATGACGGTAAAGCGCTAAAAGAAAACGGAGACTTATGAAGAACACAGGACGAAGCGCTACTAGCAACTGAGTTTATTTTGAAAAACGACGCCCTCATATATATAAAATGTACGTCATCGTTAGAACCAAACAAAATTTTTTTACACGTGATCATAAAATATCCCTTTCACATGCGGAAAGCCTTACATCGGCCAAACGGACCGATGCGTAAATGTACGCCTTCGCGAACACGAAAGTTCATTGAAAGGGGCACCCTATTCACATCTAGCAATGCACTGTAAAGAGTGCACGTGCAAACCCGACAAGCACGCCGATCGAACTATCAGAGAGATCGTTGAGGCGCATCAGATCAGGAAGAGCGGCAATGCTTGCGTTAGCCAGCCATCCGTTTGGCTCTCAGAATGTGAGGTTGCGTTTTTAGAAGGAAGATAAAATGAAGTGCGTTTGTTGCCTTTGTATGAGCGCATGTGCGGTTTTATCTCTTGCCTGACTGTTTCTTTTATGATCACGTGTAAAAAAAATTTTGTTTGGTTCTAATGATGACGTACATTTTATATATATGAGGGCGTTGTTTTCTAAATAAACTCAGTTGCTAGTAGCGCCTCGTCCTGTGTTCTTCATAAGTCTCCGTTTTCTTTTAGCGCTTTACCATCATGAACGTATACCAACACGCCCAGCTGGTAGTTATTCTGAACCGTAAGGCATTCCTTAGACTGGGTACGATCTCTGGTGGAACATATGAACTGGGCGACTGTGGAACTCCTCAGGGCTCGGTTCTGTCCCCGCTACTCTTCAATATTACCATGCACAAAACTTTCTACCATGTTAGCCGACCTACCAAATGTAAGCCATGTCATTTACGCTTATGACATCACCATCTGGTCTCCGGGAGGATCACTGGCTGATCTAGAGCAATCCCTACAGGAGGCCCTAGAAGTGACAGAGGAGTTCCTTAAAGGCACGGTACTACAGCTCTTGCCGGCAAAATCAGAGCTCTTGCTGTACAGACAGGCTCGGCGGGGAGTCAGGAATCTTGAGCCTCTGGAAACACTACCAATTCAAATCACGACCAAAGAAGGACACTCCATTCCGAGGGTGGACTGTGTAAAAATTCTGGGACTCTTAATCAATTCCAAAGGCTGCAATTCGGAAGCACTGAACAAGCTCAGCGCACAGGTGCACAATACACTCAGACTTATTTCCAGAGAGGCAAACAGAAGGGGGGGACTCAAGGAGGATAACTTACTCAGAGTTTTCCAGGCCTTCTTCATCAGTCACGTTACCTACACTGCACCTTTCCTTCGCGGCCAAACACGGCCGCGAAGATAGGTATGCGATCTCTGTTGTAACCGCGCATGGAACACTGATTAGCGCAGCTTCCCTTTGCATGAAGCACGTTCACGTGGCGGAGGAGACTGCGATAGCCTTGGCCCTCCACGCTGCCAATGGCCCAACGACTGTATACTCCGACTCGCCTACGGTGGTCAGGTCCTTTGCAGCCGCCCTCATATCTAAGCAGGCGGCTAGCATAGTACACAAATCTCTCCAAAGATCTACAGAAGGAGAGACGGGAGGACACTGTGACGTAATGCACAGTCATGCACACGCGCGCTCGGTTGGCGGTAACGCCCCCTTTGATATAGGCTGTATATAAGAGCGCGTTTTCGTTCAATAAACACTCTTTTGACGCACTTGACCCCGTGCGAGCCACATGGTGTCAGAAGTGGTCGGACTGCAGCCGATGTACGCAGCCGGCGAACGAACAGAGGACGGGTAGCAAGCCAACAGGGGCGGCTCCAAGGTCCGAACCAGCTACAAGCATGCAGAACGGGGAACAGCGCCAGCAGGCCAGCGGCCCAGTCACCACGCTATTGCCACCACCGAAAGCCCTGGATACCACAGGAGACGTATGGCAAAGCTGGAAGACATGGCGACAGGAGTTCGAGCTCTTCGCAACGGCAACATACCTGAACAGTGTGAAGAAATACAGGCGCGCCCGAAAAGCGATTACGCAGCCGAGATGAACGCGCTATCTGAAACGAAAGGTCAGCGTTGTGCAAAGTGCGCAAAGGTTCATCAGACCGACCGTGTGTGCCCAGCAAAAGGACGCACGTGCAGGAAATGCGGTGGGAGGAATCACTTTGCGATAGCCTGCAAGAAGATGCCAAAAAGATTTCATTCGAAAGAGCAAGCGGTAGCATCTGTCGAAGCGCAAGAAGACGATTTCTGGTTAGAAACGCTATCGCATGCCCGCGGAAAAGAGGACCGCTGGACGGCTACCGTTCAGATAGAAGGAAAGCCTATTTTTTGCAAGCTAGATACAGGCGCAACCTGCTCGGTTATAGCACGCAGCCAGCTGCAGAAAATAACAAACAAGCAGCCACAGGATTGCAACGTTGTTTTAAACACGTTCTTTGGCTTCCAGAAAAAAGCAACGAAACAAGTTCGTCTTGAAGTGGCAACGAGAGAAAGCAACGTTCTGACAGACTTTTTCGTCGTGGATGACGACATCGCCGTGACCTTGAGCGGTACAGTTGCCGAAGAGCTTGGCTTACTCCAACGCGTCTGCTCTGTCGAGCAAACAGAGCTTTACGGCGCTGCCAAGCCTTACGAAGACGTGTTTGAAGGTCTAGGTCAACTGGAGGGTATTGTCTACCATCTAAAGCTCAAGCCCGGTTCCCAGGGAGTAGTGAAACCAGCACGGCGGATTCCAATAGCATTGCAAAGCAAGGTGAAAGCTGAGCTCGACCTCATGGAGACTGCTGGAGTCATCGTGAAAGTGACGGAGCCGACAGAGTGGGCCAGCAACATGGTCGTCGTTACGAAAGGAGAGAAGGTACGCATTTGTCTTGACCCTTCCGACCTGAACAAAGCTCTGCTTCGCGAGCACTATCCAATGCCAACATTGGAAGACATAGCACCTTCGGTCAGTGGGGCGCAGTACTTTACAACTTTGGACGCAGCCTCCGGTTTCTGGCAAATCAAGCTAGATAAAGAAAGCTCCATGATTTGCACTATGTGCACTCCATACGGCCGCTACAGGTTTTTACGCATGCCGTTTCGAATCTCGTCGGCGCCGGAAATATTTCAGCGTGCCATGCACCGAGTGCTAGAAGGCCTCGAAGGCGTAGCGGTTGTCATGGACGACATTCTAGTGTGGGGACGAACGAGAGAGCAGCATGATGTCAACCTTGAAAACCTCCTACGACGCTGCCAAGAGTACAAACTGAAATTGAACAGAAAGAAATGCCGTTTTTTGCAGGAGTCTGTCCGGTACCTGGGACATGTTTTGACGCGTGACGGACTGAGCCTGGATCCACAGCGGCTAGAAGACATCTTGCAAGTCCAGACGCCAAGCAACCAGAAAGAACTGCAGACGTTCCTGGGCATGGTAAATTTTGTCTCTCGCTTTATTCCGAATATGTCAGACCTAACAGCACCGCTTCGAGAACTGCTAAAGAAGAATGCCGCGTGGCTTTGGGAGGACCGCCAAGACGCAAGCTTCAAGGCTCTGAAGGAAGCGCTTGCGACAGCCCCCGTACTAAGCTACTACGAGAAGGGCAAACCAATAAGGCTATCGGTAGACGCCAGTCAGAAAGGAATCGGAGCAGTAATCATACAGGACGGGCATCCGCTAGCGTACTCGTCGCGTTCCTTGACAGAAACGCAGCAAAGGTATGCCCAGATCGAAAAAGAGATGCTGGCAATTGTTCACGGCTGTGAAAGATTTGGCGACTATCTTTTCGGGCAGCCCGAAGTTGTGGTAGAATCGGATCACAAGCCACTAGAAATGATATTCAAGAAGCCGTTATGCCAATGTCCTCTAAGGCTTCAGCGCATGCGCCTCAGCTTGCAGAGGTACCCGATAGTCGTCAAATACACACCTGGAAAATAGCTGTTTGTTGCTGACGCTTTATCGCGGTCCCCGAGCAAAGCACTGTTGAAAGAACACTGCCTGAATTATCAGTTGAACACCATTGCTCATCTGCAGGTTTCAGACAGACGGCTGAGCCAAGTTCTTCAAGAGACCGACCAGGACCCAGTGATGGTGAAACTTCGACAGTATGCAAGCACACAGTGGCCGGAGAGCAAAGCTGACGTCAGCAGCGAGTTGCGTTGCTACTGGAGCTTCCGTGACGAGCTGCATACGCAAGACGGCCTCGTGTTCAGGAGCAACCGCCTCATCATTCCTGCCAAGATGCGCAGCGAAATTCTTGCCTTCCTTCATGCAGCGCATGGGGGAGCAGAAAAAATGAAGGCACGTGCTCGAACTGTACTTTTTTGGCCTTCTATAAACAGCGATCCAGAAGAAGTTGCTCGACGCTGTGAGACCTGCCAAAAGCACAAGCCAAGAAATCGGCGCTTGCCATTGATGAACCATGAAATTCCAAGCCTACCCTGGGAAGTTGTGGGAGCCGACATGTGCTATCACAATGGCACCGAGTACTTGGTGGTTGTTGACTTTTATTCTTTCTTTTTGAGATCAGGCCTGTGAAGACGACAGCCGACAAGGTGATTGCTGCTTTCGCAGACATATTCGCCACTCATGGCTTTCCGCAGCGCCTATGCACGGACAATGGACCGCCATTCAGCAGCCAGAACTTCCGTGACTTTGTCGGTAAGATTGGCTTGCATCATGTCCGTTCCAGTCCCCATCATCCTCGATCAAACGGAATGGCTGAACGTGCTGTGCAAGAAGCCAAAAAATTGCTGAAGAGGTATCAGTACGGCACAGTGGATTTTTGTGCTGCATTGCTTGAGTGGAGAAACATGCCTCGCGATTCCTATTTGAAATCTCCAATGCAGAGACTCGTGGGCCGACAGGCGAGGACGCTGCTACCAGTCGCCGAAACCCACCTGCGACCGCAGACCATACCCCCTGAGGAGGTGCAACGGCGGCTCCACGACATCAGAAGTAGACAACGTTCCTTCTACAACAGGGGTACTAGGCCGCTACCAGGACTTCCCGATGGCTCCCGTGTCGCAGTGTACAACGTGCCATCAAAGACCTGGTCCCCTGCTACGGTTGTCAAGCCTGCCAACAGTCCGAGAGCCTAGATTGTCGAGACCGAAGATGGGCTCCAGTTGCAGCGCACCAGAGAACATCTCCGTCTGGCCCCCGCTCCACTGGTGCCCCCCACACAAGAACATCAAGCCAACATGGGCCCCGCAGAGCCACAACTGCGCAGAAGCGAACGTAACCGCCGGCCACCTCAAAGATACCCAATGCCGGAACTTTAGTTTTTTTGCTTTATAAAAAGGGAGATGTGACGTAATGCACAGTCATGCACACGCGCGCTCGGTTGGCGGTAACGCCCCCTTTGATATAGGCTGTATATAAGAGCGCGTTTTCGTTCAATAAACACTCTTTTGACGCACTTGACCCCGTGCGAGCCACAGACACCACATCTCGTGATTCCCGGCTCACTTTGACGGAGTTGTTAATCAGGTAGGATGCAACCCCAACGAGCAGGCCCATTGTCTAGTGCGAGATTTCACGCACCACGCACGCACAAAGAGCCCAGCTCCCTCACAGGACTACCCTGATAAAGACCCTCTATCCACATTTCACGAAACAACATCACACTACAGACTAAGCAGGAGAAAATTCCCTCCCCCCAGCTCCAAGTGGAACAGGGCACAATCTGTCACGTTTAGGCTTTTACAGACACAAACATACATAACGCCCAGAGCACTCAATCGGATTGATTCTAATTTACCGCAGTCATGCTGTAAGTGTGGACATGAGTGCTGTTCATTCGATCACATGCTCTGGCTGTGCCCGTCCAATGCGGGCTCCAACTTACAAGACAAGGCCAAATGGGTACCTACTACATAGCACGGACTAAACACATCAATTACAGGCTGTCCAGAGGGCCCGTGACGTCGCTGAGAGTCATCATCTCCCGGTTCCGTCATGGGCGGAGCCACCAACTTGATTGGGCGGGGGGCTCCGGCTCACCTTAATCATTTTCCTCGGGACGTATCAATAAAGTTCTTGTCACTGTCACTGTCGCTTCCAATACCCGAGTGTTTATAAGTTGCGTTTGGATGAGGTAGCACTTCCT
>JALIZH010026600.1:0-12265 GCA_030522465.1 Rhipicephalus appendiculatus
TGGATGAAAGGACTGGGAATAGAACTTTGCAGCACGACGGATGTCAACGCAGTTTCGTCTATTCAGGGTGTTATTGCGGAGTACCGCAGTGTTTTCGACGATGAGCTGGGAACATTCAATGGGCGTCGCTGCAAAGATCACCCTTCAGGATAATGCCCAGCACAAGTTTTTTAAACTTCACCCTGTTCCATTCGCAATGCTCGATCTTGTTGATGAAGAGCTGCTCCGCATGGAACGCACAGGTATGCTGCAACCTGTGAGGACCTCTGAGTAGGCGGCACCGATTGTGCCCATTTTGAAACGCAGCGGGCATGCAGATTCGTATCTGCGGGAACTTCAAGGTCACAGTGAACCCAGAGAGTGTACCAAAGAATTACCCCATACCCCGTGTTGAGGACTTATTCGCCAAGCATACGATATATACAAAAGGTCCAATGAGAACTGCTGGAGGGCTCCAGATGACAGGCTAGCCTTTTTATATATCCCCGGCACTTCAAAGTGCACAGGGGGTCTTTGCAGGCACCACTCCATATTTACACGGACGGTTCGGTCTCGGGAAGTTCGACGGGCGCCTTTGTTGTTCTATCTCGATCAATCACCGTCAACTTTAAGACCTCGCACGTCACCACATCTACGGGCTCCGAGCTTGCCGCCCTTCTAGCCGCTATGAAATTTGTTATGCAAGAATCCCCTGGTAAGTGAGCCATATTCTGCTACTCCAAGGCGGCCCTTCAATGTGTGCGAAGTCTACGACGTGGAAACTACCATCAGTTGGTGTCTCAAATCAATGAAATTATTCATCGCGCCACTAATCAAGGACACGACATAGTCTTTCAATGGCTGCCGGGTCACTGTGGGATCAGTGGTAACCACCTCGCCGACAACGCTGCCCGATGTGCCCACGAAGGAGCGCCCACACTGCTCATACCCCTGTCAAGAGTCGACGCTGCAAGAGAACTTCGTCACATCGCGCATAATGCCACGCTTACGCATTTGAATTCTCCACTGAACTCCACTCGTCGCCCACAGAACCTTGAATCGCTTCTCCAATTACGCCTACCATTAAAGTCTTCGTGACGTGACACTACAATTTTATGTCAGTTGCGGGTTGGCGTAGCATTTACAAACTCATTCAGCCATCGCACTGGTATGGCTGACTCATCCAAGTCTGATCACTGCAACTGTGTAGAAACTCTTGACCACGTCTTGTGCCACTGTCCCGACTTTGAACAAGATCGCCAGGCTCTCCAGCGTGCCTTGAGGATACTGGATGATCGTCCCTTTACTAAGGAAAAGATCTTGGGTACATGGTCTCCAAGAACATCAGCCCAGAAAGCCATACGAGCCCTTCTACAAGTCTTCAAGGCAACATCGCTGAGCGACCGCCTGTGAAACCCTGCACTTAGTGTGTGGTGTGCAATGTGCATATCCTTCTCTCTTTCTCTCTCTCTTTTACTCCCTTATTCCCCTCTCCCCACGTGTAGGGTAGCAAACTGGACGTAGTCTAGTTAACCTCCCTACCTTTCCTATATTCATTCTCTCTCTCTTATTCGCCAAGCGAAGCGGTGGGGAGAAATTCAGCAAACTTGACCTGAAGGATGCCTGTCTACAAGTTCCGCTTGCTGAACATTCAACTAAGCTGGTGACAATCAACACACCGAGAACCTTGTACCAGTACACTCGCCTACCATTCGGCATAACCTCAGCACCTTCGATATTCCAGAGGGAAAGGTACAACCTTCTGCACGGGCTAAGACATGTTGTTGTGTATTTCGATTATGGGTTGGGGACGGGACGCAATGACCAGGATCAACTGGATAACCTGGCCCGAGTGCAGGGTTGCCGGTGATGGCTACTTTGCGCCAAATTGGCTACTTTTGGACCCCGTTGGCGACAAAAATTTTTAGTTGGCGCCATGGCTTTTTTTTAAACTTGTCGTTTTACTTATTTAAAATGGTTTTATTTATTCATCAATAGTAAAGGTTACAAGTTCGGCGATAATAGCAAATGACATGGCTACCTTGGCTACTTTTAGCGTGAGTTTTGGCGCCTTTTCATGTCCACCCAACGGCAACCCTGCCCGAGTGCAAGGCCGCCTGAAGGAGGCTGGACTGAAACTGAAACTGAACAAGTGTGTGTTTCTGGCCCCACAGGTAAACTACCTAGGCCATGTCGTTACGTCTGCGGGTTTCCACCCTAATCCAAAGGAAGCTTAGTCTACGAAGAACTGCGCGAAATACACTGGCACAAAGAAGACACACGCGCAAGCGCAGTTTTTTACGAACTCGCCCAGCGATCAATTCTTCTAAGAGAACTGGAAGCTGTGCTGAAGGCGCCCAGACCAAGTGACGTCAAGTCGCTGCAGAGCTGCCTTGGGCTAGTGAACTTTTACCGGTGGTTCCAACCCGATTTGTCCAACGTGTTCCATCCTCTAAATCAACTCCTTGGAACCAAGGCACCCACACCCATGATGCCTTGGTTCCAAGGGGTTTATTTAGCGGATGCAGCACGTTGGACAAATCGGGTTGGAACCACCGGTAAAAGTTCACTAGCCCAAGGCAGCTCTGCAGTGGCTTGACGTCACTTGGTCAGGGCGCCTTCAGCACAGCCTCAGTTTTCTTGTCCTAGGTCGTCTCCTTGGGTGTGGGTGGCTTGGTTCCAAGGATACGACGTAGAACAAGCTTTTCAACAAAGCAAGGAGCTACTCGCATCGGTAGCTGTTCTGGTGCACCACGATCCCAGAAGCCCCTGCTGCTGATCTGCGATGCGTCACCGTATGGTGTAGGTATTATGCTGGCTCCACGCGATGAATACGACACCGAACGGCCGATTGCTATTGCGTCGAGGAGTCTCGCTCCTGCTGAGCGCAACTACAGTCATCTGTACAAAGAGGCTCTCACCCGTTTGTTAGGAGTGACCAAGTTTCGGTAGTACGTGTGGGGCCGAGTTCGAAGACGCACCGATCCCAAGCGCAGGCTTTTTGATTAGCACATTGACTTGAAACGCTTGATTACCACAACGAATTGAAACACCAAAGCATTATGCTCAAATTATATAACCCGCCCTGCGTAATCCCCGCTGTTTAGCGGCGGAGAATTACGAATGACAGCCGCCGTACGAGCAGGAAAGCCTGCGCTCCATCCGATTGGCAATTTCATTGTTCAAATTACTGCAGGATGACACTTATTACAAACACGTGGCACCGAGGTGGCGGTGAATATACGCTCGAAGAAGATCGATTGGTCTGTGTTGCCATAAGAAGCATCAGTACAAAGCGTGAATAATTTCTGACACAAGAAAACAGAACAATCAGTCTCCTTAACAATGGCAACAACTTGTATGTCTCAAAATGTCCGCGTTCTTATAATTTAGCTGCCAAATTTAAACGACAGACCATTTATTTTTCTATTCTCTCGCCGATAATGCAGCCAGAGTAAAAAATTGCAACCATTCCATTCTGTGAAATTGGATGATGAGCAAAGCTTTTTCGCACACGGTACAGTGGTGATGCGGTGAAGGACAGTTAAAACCCTTTGATGCCCACTGTTGCTCTAGGGCAGGGGTCTCAAACTCAACTCAGCCTGCGGGCCGCAGTCGCGCAATTTAGTCCCGCAAGGGCCGGGGCAGTGAAGAAGGTAAAAGCGGGGGGGGGGGGGGTGTACAATTTGCTTGAAAACGCGGCCATTTGAAAGAAAGTTTTCCCATAACTCATATACAGGTAATTTCTGAAGGAGGTTCGGATACCGATCTCGAAACTGACTCAAATCTGAACGCCGATTGTGAAATATAATTTTTGTTTCACGGTTATGTTTCAAAACAAAGTGAACACATGGGATGCCTCACGCAACAGTGCGTTAAACCAGTCAGGTCTGTGTACCTAAGACACATACTTAATAGGAACAATAAAATATAATACGAGGGGCAAACACAGTCATGTGAGGGCCGCGGGCCGCAACCGAGAGCCTGGCGGGCCGCATGCGGCCCGCGGGCCGCGTGTTTGAGACCCCTGCTCTAGGGCAACAACCCCAAAATTATTTTTTTCTGCAAACACACCCTCCTGCACCATGCTTCTAACGCTATCTGTGCTAAGAGGCAAAGAGTACACTCTAAGGCAAAATTACCCGAAAGAGGAGTAACGGAGCCCAATAGGCGCGCGCGATGAACGGATAGACCGCTGAGGAGTAACCACAGAGGGATGCGTGCCGTGTGCAAACCAGTTAGTCTCCAAAGGCACCGAAGGGATGAACCGCGCGGGAGATACGTCACGTGTGCGAACCGTTGTCAAGGGAACTAACCGTCCTCCTCGCTCTTGGTCAGTCTTCTCACTTGTTTACGTGGAGGCGCGTTGGCGGTTGTGTCGCGCTCGGAGAGTTCGATGATTTAGGAACTACGCCGCGGTGCCTTGGATAAACACGTATGCCGCGTATGCGTGGATGAGCGTGCGGTGCTGCTTTTACGTTTCGCCGCACCCATGAAGTTTGGAGCTGGTCTCGACCCGCCGAGACGCCGCGCTGTATTTCTCCGGCCACGGTGCGCTGGCGTAGCAACGGCACTGCGCCGACACCGGCTGGGAATGGCGGCCGAGAAGACATAGGCCTATCGGATCCATGAATTCAATCCAACTCTGGGAAGAAGTTGGCGCTGGATTATTTCACAAGTAAGTGATCATTAGAGACCGGATTATAGGCAAATGCCTATTTTTTTCCTTGCGTTCCTATCGCGCCACTTTGATATATGAGCATAAATTGGGGGTAAAGGAGGGCTTTTATTATGTTTTTATAGTGCCTATAAATGCCTATTTTTGGGGTTTGTGCCTAAATGTCTAAAAGTGCCCATAAATGCCTATTTTCGAAATTGGTGCCTATATGAGCGCTATTTAGCCTCAAATTTTGCTTTCGAGTACAGTTTGAGACCGTAATTCATGTTACCAGGCAAAATTGACGTTTCGGAAATTCATGGGGTGCAACAACCTAGTTCCCTAGTTCAACAAACATCCGGGAAGCAACCGGTAGCAGCAGTGAAATGGGACGCGCCGGCCACCTTACCCCACCGCACTGACATGGCGCGAGCGGTTGGAGCAGGGCAGAGGAAAAGACGCTATTTCTGCAACCCTAAATGGGAGCACGTCCCAGCGTGTACAGTGGAATGGGGAGAGGAAAATAAAGACGGGAAGAGGAGAGGGGAAGAAGAGGAGAGTGGCGTCTATGGCCGAGGACGTGGCGGGCGGCTTTTACCGCCGGTTTTCCAGTCCAGTGTTCCCATGGAATTGAAGCACCTCCTTGAAGACTTGGGCGTGGTGGGGGGGCAGAAAGCAGGAGGTGCCTGTGCGCAGCAGCAGAAATGTGGACGATGAATGCGAAGCCATGGAGTGCCGTCAGGGTAAAGTAGAAAGTAGGTAAAAAACAATCAGATGTGCACATGGCTTTTGCTGCGTTTGTAATTTACTTCTTAAAGGGCGCTTCACCAGGTTACATGAGAAATTTTAGTCAGATACTGGAAGTGTTTGCGTGCTCAATGAAGAGCTTTGTACCACAAGAACTCTTTAATTGGTTCATTACGAGCCGCGAAAGCATGATGCCGGTAGGTAAGCTTGAAACCTTTGCCACTCGCAAGCCAAATTCCTTCCCTGCCCTCTTCGGTATCAGAGAAACTCGGAGCCGCAAGATCACACGACGTTGAAGCATCAACACGCCATGCGCACGCAAGATTACACTATCTGCACATGACATGCCCAAGCCAGGTCGTGCGCACAAGCGGTGTTGTATCGTTTCGGCGTTCGCTCTATAGTGTACTGCCTGTTTCTGTGGGATGGATTCGTCTATGCGTTTGGAGAGGCTGGCATGGATCCTGTATCCTTACCACGACACAGCGCGTCGCACAGCTGGAACTGCTGCAAGGGACGATGCACCAAAAACATGCTAAGCGTTGTCAGGGGCTGGCGCCGGCACGACGCGGGAACGGCCAGAACACGAACACAAAAGAAATATAGGCAGCTAAGTCTCGCATCGCTCTCGATTCGAAGAAAAAATAATTAAAAACGAGCACAGATTCCGTTTGTATGTTTTAATATTTCTATTAACTTTCATTCTTTTATTCAAGCAACAGATTGCACAAATTACACATGTAGCCTCGAATAATTCTCGCAGTTTCATGTACTACTGTGACATACGCAGGACCATTCCTTGTTGAACTTCACCTCCCCCACATTGGTGCGCGCGCCCGTGAGGTAAAGGGCACGAGGCATTCAGTCTGACATTTCACCTCCTTCCGGGGAGCGTAGCGTTGCAAATCTTGGCAGACGTGATCGTTAGCGCAGTGCATGCATTACACTTCTAGCTCGACACGCTCAAACCTGGTAAGGGGCCCTTGATGGTGTTCACACAAAAAGGAGAAATCGACCCTGCGCTATTAGACCCGGCCAATACGAGGCTAACAGACCCTTCTGGCCTTTTATTGGTCTGGCTATTGAATCCTGTGCCGCCCTTCCCAGCCATTCCGAAAAGAAGCAGACCCAGGAGCGTGTTTATTCGATGGTGGACACTTAACTTACCATTTTGGACAATAAAAGGAGAGACCGTGTTCTGGAAACCGTGCCCGAAAAGGGACCATTGCATGGCTATGTTAAATCATTAACGCCTTAGTACAATCATAAAATATAACTGCAGCGAAAGGGTGAGTTGGGCTAGTTGGTTGGGGTTCATATTGAACAGCGCAAAAAAACGAGACACAAAGAGGAGACCGCACAACACAAGCGCTGCTTTTTTTTTTTTTTTTACTGACAACTAAATCCTTTATTCAAGCACAAAGAAAAGAAAAAAAACGGGAAGAACAGAAATGCGTGCGCACCCTAAGCACATGACAAGAGATTGCCGGCATGCGGCAAATTTAAGTATTGTCCAAGTAAGCCATCTCGCAATCGAGCAACGCAATCGATGGAGTGCTTACACATGTGTCAACATTTTTGCTGATAGCAAAGGCTTCGGCTATCTCTCTATAAAATATAACATTTGTTTGCTTTCCTGTCGTAGACCAGGTCGCGCACGTCCTTATTCGAAAATTTGAGTTTTTGTAAAAATTTATTGTGCCTATATTTACGATTTTGGGGGCCTAAAACTGTGTTTTTCCTGCCTATTTTTGGCGCCTAAAACACGATTTTTAGTGCCTAAAAATCCGGCCTCTAGTGATCATACTTTATTAGGGGCGAAGCTCCTCTTAGTCTAACCTTGTCAGGCGTAACGCGTAACCCCCAGTATCACCTGCCATCTCGGAGGCCATGATAAGAGATGACCATTTCTCGTCTCATTTCCTAGATGGCGTTACTCTGCCGCTACTCTCCGAATTGCCGCTACTCTCCGAATTGCCGCTACTCTCCGATTGGTCGCTGCGCGCGCTTTGCCTGAGTGCGCGGCGATCGAGTGCCTCTCTCAGTCTCCTGGATCGTCGCCGTACGTGTCGAATCGTTGGTGGGGCATGGACGAAGCGAAGCAGCGGGCGCGGAGGGCCGCCGCTTCTCGGGCTCGCCTTTCGGGCTCCGCTGCTCTCGCTGCTCGGAGTGCACGTTGGCGCCGCTAGCTGTGCACTTCTCCGACCACAAGTGCGTAATATATAAAGGTAACTTGAAATCTCAATAAAAGTTTTCTTCACCCTTCACCGTACCTCACGTGTTTGCATGATGATTTTATCGGGCGAACTTCTCGGAGGGTTAACGGCATCAACCATAACCTCTCAAGCTTCGCCCACCTCGCGGATATGCTGTGATTTTTTTTCCGTACCTGTCGTTTGCGCGAAGCGCATCGCGCTAGTTGGCAACGGGCTCGATCGTGTTGTATATATCGCGCGCACGAAATGCACCGCGAAGGTCGGCTTTGTCGTCCGCTCGCCTGTGCTTTGTGACTGCCTGAAAATTGGCCGCCATTGCCGTCGGCCGCCTGGACGCTCTCGCCGCGGTGATGAGCTGCGTGCTCGCGATATTGGGCTGAGGCCTCGCCGCTGCGGCGCGACTCGTCCAAAACGTATTGCGGTTGCCGTCAACGAGCTCGGTTGTATGTCGCGCGCTTGAAGTGCACCGGCAACTGGCGGGTGCTTTAGCTGGCCGACTTTAGCTGTGCTTCGGAACTCTGTGGACAGTTTTCGCCATTACCGTTGGCTTCCCCGTCAATCGGTCGCAAGCAGCTCAGCGCCGTTCGTGGCGGCGGCCCCCGCGTTCGCTCGTTGTACTCTGCCGCTCGATCCAGGAACTTTGTGAAAATTTGTCGACATTACCGTCAGCTTCCGCGGCGCTCGCTCGAAAGCAGCTCAGTGCCGATTGTGGCGGCGGTTCCGCTTTCGCTCGCTCCTCTGTTCGAGGTTCGCTCAGTTCGCTGGCGGCAGAAGCTCCGCGTTCGGCCCCGCGTTCGCTTGCTCGAGCTGTATACGACGCCGCTCGCAGAGAACTCGCCGACTCGTTGGCGGCTCGGTGGTCGCGGCGCATGATGGCTGCGGCTGCCGCACTTGAGCTGTTGCGCTATGTGACTCGAAATGCGTTTTCGATTATGTATGACATCGCGGTGGAAATATTTGCATGCCATATTTTAGACGTGCGTATTTATTTCACCTTGCACGTATTTGCCATGTGCGTGTATCTTCCTCACTGTCACATGTAACTTAACTGTTTGCAATCTTTTTGTGCAGACGGTGTCCACTACGTGCAGAAGGCTGGTTGCGCTTGTGCGTGCAATGCCAGTCATCTGTCGCTTCCGTTGGAGCAGCTTGACCAAGACGACTGTACGAGATATGACAACGCGGCTGGACCTGAATTTGACATCTGGCAGCGAATTCACTGAAAGAATGCAGGAACTTAATATGTATATAGAAAAAATAAAACATTTAATTGTCTCACTTTTGTCTTTCGTTGTTGCATTGACTGCGAAAGTAGTGAAACAAGCATGGCTAAATATTTTTTCGCGTGTTCTTTTCTGCGCCATTTGTTGCTCACTGCGGAGAAAAAACACGCGAGAAAAGTAATCAGCCTTGCAGAGAGTAACTGTGCAAAATCATCCCTGGGGATTAACGCATCATTTGAACTGAGGATAAAAAGTTCATCCCAGTGGAGCATTTGAGTGGACCAACCGTTCGTCCGGTGAGGTGCAACCGTGGGGACTAACGGTTGACCGGTAAGGGGTAAAGGTGAGGACTAAATGTTAGTCCATTGAGGTGCAACTGTGGGGACTAACGGTTGCCCGCGAATGTGTAAATGTGAGGACTAAACGTTAGTCCCTTGAGGTGCAACTGTGGGGACCAACGGTTGCCCACGAGGGTGTAAATGTGAGGACTAAATGTTAGTCCCTTGAGGGGACTAACTGTTAGACCCGTGCCTTAGTCCTTAAAGGGACTAATGGTTGTGGCAGCCCCATTAGTCCCCAAGAGGACGAACGGCACACCCTTTTAACACCCTTTTGCCTTAGAGTGTAGCGAGCGCCTTGCGCATCAAACAAATACGTGGAAATCGATGCATCGCCTTTTTTGTAGTGTTTGTTCCAGCGTCTGAGAGGTGAGAAATCGAGCTCCACACACGGGAGTAAATTTATTCGACTACAGCGGAACGGCACGCAACTGCGACACCTCTTAGTCTTAACATTGCTCATAAAGTGTTGTAGAATATTTATGAGCACGGTGACTGGCGTAGCCGCGAGTTAAATAACAGAAATATTCCCGCCAAAATGGTTGTTGCTCACGAGCAACAGCGGGCATTTATGGAAGTGCAAGCAGTATAGGAAGAAACGCTGGCAGTATTTTCCAGCCTGCAGAGCTGTTATGTTCTTGGTTTTCCGTGTGACGGAGAAATAAGACTATCATTGTCATGAGCCTGCACGCGCTCTCTTCGTCCTCTTGTTCCACTTCTACTTCGCTCGCACAATACGTGCGCCGATTTGTCCAGCGTGGGAAGAAGAAGGAGAAGAAACTTAGTTTTTACAAAAAGTCTGCGTGGCTCAATGTTGGGTGGTGTCCCCCGGTAGGGCCCCACTGGCTGCCGCGCCTCGCCGGGAATAAAAAATCTAGGCACTTTAGCCGGGATAAGTCCAGGGTTGCCGGTTGGCTTCTTCTGGAGTCCAGTTCAGAGATTTGTGCCTCCTAAGACCATGCTGTGAATGTTTCTTTTGTGAGTCCTGGTGAGACCGCTTTATCTCGGTGGTCAGTGCTTTTGTGTCTTACGTGAGAAAGTGTCACTGTGTTCGTTACATCAAAGACAAGTCCGGGTCGCGTATGTGTAGATAGCGTGTAAGTGGGATGGAAGAAAGTACTTGTTGGGTTGTAGGCGGCACCAGTTCGTGCAATAATTCTTATAGGTGAGAGAACGAATACAGGGAGAGAAAAAGAGATAGCGAGTAAGAGAAAGATAAATAGAGGAAAGAAAGAGAAAACGATAATGCGAGAGAATGAGTACACAGAGCGACAGAAAGATAGAATCACTAGCCCCGGTACGGCCAAAAGAAGAACCGATGCAAGTTCTGCAAGTTAGGGTATACATTTCTGTAATGCGCTAAGTGAAACATGCATCTGTACCCCATCCCAAGCTGCAACTGTTTCAAGACCTTCCATGTGAAGTAGTACCACAGGTGCCCAATGTTGCTCAGGAGCAACAACTCGTTACTTGCCTATAAATAATCATAATTTTTTTTCCGACAACGTAATTAGCATATTTTGACCTTTCTTTGTGCACACTAGAGTTTTCTTGATTTTGTGCACCGAAACAAAATTTTGGGCATCAAAGGGTTAAGAATGAAAGGGCAGGTTGTGAACGTACCCATCAACGTTCATGCCACTGTGCAGTATCTACTGCGACGCATCGAGACATGGACACCTCTGTGGAGGTTACAAGTAGGCTTCACCGCCATGCATAATGCAGGAATGCCAGCTTACAAAGACCAACGTTACGGCCATATCCTTTTATGTTGGCTTCTGGGAAGACATGTTTTGCGGGATAAGCCGTCAGTTGTAAGAATATGAAAGCCCAATGACGTATTTTATTGTATTATTATATATTTACTGTGGCCCCGGGTCACTCATTGGTGCCGTTGACATTCCCGGTGGTGTTTCTTGCTCTTGGAGAGTTATAACCACGGCTGTAAAAAAATACAAGACAGTCATACGGTTCACCTATATCCATACGTCTAAGTGTGCTGCCTGATTATTTCTTTTTGTAATGTCATTTTAAGTGTAACGGTTTTCTTTCCTGTAATTTCCCGTAACTTCACTAGTTGTAGATGGTGGGACAGCACTTAATAGCAACAGGTTTAAATAACCGGTACTTAAAAACCCCGACTATGAAAGGAAACAAAGAAAGCGAGACGGGAAATTTATGTCTGAACAATCTCAGACTCAATATGGAAAAATACACGTGCGAATAATGCATGATTCAGGTAATGAATAAAACAACAGGTTTTCTTGATGTTTCTAGAATTATACATTTAATAGACTCTAACAAACAGAGATGGTAGCTCTACCAGATTACTTCGGCCAATAATGGTATAAGGAAGAAGAACGATTGGCGACAGTCCAGAGACTATCGGAAATAGTGATAAGGAAATTGAATTTGAGAGACGCGAAATCCCGAACAAAAACTAACAGGGTTCCTTGTGCATTCACCTAAGACAATTCGAAGGCGAAACGCTATTCGAAGGAAGAAGCGCAACGAGCTGTGCAAATCAACGGCAGTAGGATCCGCATTTGGGCTTCTTGATTATGTTTACTAGTTGAAAAAGAACGCTAGAATGACAAGACGAAGAAAGGACACACACCACAGCGCTGAATAACCACCAAATGTGTCATACATTTCGTTGTGAGTCCGCGCTGTGGTCCGTGCGCTTTCTTCGTCTTGTTATTTTAGAGCTCTTTTTTGTACTCATGAGCTTCTGAATTTAGAAATATGCACTACCAGCTCGAAACCGAATTGGACTTCGGAACCCTAATTCTAAAAGTAAACAAAGAACAGCATTAGTTTATCTCTTTTAGAGGAAATTAAGACTAAGAATCTGAAAGCTAATAGAGTTGATAAAGGTGACACTTCTACAAAAGCAAGTGAGTGAATAACAGCATTAGGAAGGTAGCGGTGGTGGTGGCGAAAAACATTTAATTGAACCATGTACAAGAGTGAGATAGGGGCGTCCCGATGAGTGTAATTTCAGAGAATATGAAAGTTAGGGATAGCTATATTGTAGTTTTGTAAAATTAAACACTAGAATTCAGTTTGTTGCAGTTACAACCTGTAAGTATCAGCAATGCATCG
>JALIZH010026601.1:0-38505 GCA_030522465.1 Rhipicephalus appendiculatus
TATGCGACTAGATCATCCGAATTCCTCACCTTGAACGGGCCTTTTATGCAAAGCCCTGTGAGGTGTTTCTGCAAATAACCCGAGACTACAAGGTGCCAAGTGTTCCTTTCTGAAACAATTGTGCAGAAAGGTAGTTGATGGCTTGTGGGTTTTAATAGAGAAGAAAACATCTAAACAAGGTTTATTTTTTTCTGTTTCACTCCCCATAAATAGCCCATTCAAGGTTCATGTAACAACTTATTGGCTTTTCTTTACTCTCTCAGGATCGATGACCACCTCTTTAATATTTTTTTGCCAGCACGGCTAAAGCTTTGCCTGAAAATTGCTCCTTGTTGAAAAGAAAAAAAAAACTTTCCTTATCAGCTCTCAATAATTCGACCTTATTCTTTCTTTAGAATTGCACAACTGGTTGAATTCGACAGGTTCTGCCATTTGCAGTTCACCTGCCCTGGGACTTACAAAGCACGTCAATGCCATTCAGAAACACATCTAGACCTTTCAGTATCCTCAACAGGCTTTGTCACAGATCTAACGGTGGCTATCTTTTCCACGGGATTCAAGTTCGGTTCCATGCAAAACTTCGGTACTAGTTCAGGAATTTACAAGAGCTTATCTGTGCCGTGCTGCACGTTTACCCGAAAATGGTAACTTACCAACTCGCCCAGCTTGCTGTGCTGATTCCGTAAATGAGGTGCTTTCTCTTTCAATTGAAAATGGCTGCCAGGAGAAAGCACTAGCAAAGAGCATGGCAGCCAACACAAACTCGTGATGCAAGAGGTACTGGTTATTTATGTTAAAACAAAGTTGGTGTCAATGTCATGACGTAAGGTGTTTTCCGTGTAGTTCCGCCACATGCACTTCAAAGTTGATTTTAAATATGTGCTAGCCTTAATTAGCCTTTTATATTTTGTAGATGCAAATATTTACACACAAATCTATCCCGCAAGTTATCTCGTCTTTGAAACTTCATGTCAGTACTTCTTTTAGCTGAACTGCGTGGGGACAGGAGAAAAAAAAGGTGCATTTTTGTTTGTTTCCTTGCACAGTTTTCCCTGTGCCACGTGGAACAGTCTCAGGAGAAAACAGCACTTTGCCATAGGTTGTAAGACACTGGAAGTCATAAAGGACTACATCTGGACGATGAACAAGCAGTAGGGCAGCTGTTAGGCGCATCAGAGCAGGGTATGTACCGCTGGGAAAACACCAATGAGGATATTCGATCGAGCTAATGGTGATGAGCAAGTAAACTGCAGCAATAATGTGCACGCCTAACCGTCATTTGGGCTAAAACTTTGCCCATTGCGACCACCTTTAGCTGCAAAGACAGGAACACAGTGCATGCTGCCATCTCATGTAATCTGGAAGGTTGTACGAGAGCTTGTACTGACCCAGACTGCAATATTGGGAAGAGGGAGGTGGAACCTGAAGTTTATTTTATTATTATTATTTACTTATCAGTTGCTGTAGGTTTTCTGCAGACCCGTACAGCGAGTGGGCATACCTCATCACAGACACTTAGTAAAATACATATGTCCAAAAAAGGCAGCAGGGACGACACGAGCAAGATTGGAACACTTTTAAAGAGCTGGTACATCAACAATATAATACCAATAGTGCTACACTTCGCTACTCGATAAAAAAGAACAAAGGCAGCATTAGAAATCACATACTACACATAACAAAAGAAATGCACAAGAAAAAACGCTGTGGTTCAACTCTGCAAGATACTTTCTGCACCTTTAAATCAAGAGAATTAACTACAGAGGCTCTATTAGATGCTTCACAAATGTACAAAACTGATCCAGGTTTGGATTATTTACAGCTTCACTTGGCAGCGTGTTCGAAGTGTTCTCAGCGCGAGTGAAATAAGAATTTTCAATGAGGAAACAGCGCAGTAAAAACACGAAGACGAAGCAAGGAACGAGCAACACACCACACGAAGCGCTGTGGTGTGTTGCTCGTTCCTTGCTTCGTCTTCGTGTTTTTACTGCGCTGTTTTCTCATTGAAAATGTTAAACCAACTAGCCAACAAGTTCACCCTGTTATCAATAAGAATATTTAAACGTATTGCAGTGCACACTGAATGACCTGATGCATTTATTGTGGCTTGTCCTCATGGAGCGACAACCAGGCGGTTGAACTTAGTCGTCTTTACTGATCTTAATGTGGCCGTAAAAGTGCAGATAAACAAACTTCATAGAAGCAATACGACGCCGGCAAGACAAAGTTGGCAAGTGCACTTGTTTGTGCATTTCTGATGTGCTGTCGTGCCAGCAGTAGTTTGAGTAAATAAACCTCAGAGCCATATTCTGTAATCTTTGAAGTTTGTCGCAAACGCACTATTGATGGGTATCCTGCAATATACTTCAGTATTCTAGAGTAGGTCTGAGCAGGGTTTTATAAAGCTTAAAGGCTGGAGGGGCTTTGTTCAATATTCTGCGCATAAATTCTAGCTGATTAAATGTCTTGGCACATGTTTTGTTAATGTGCTTACAGATCTCAAGTCCTGTGAAAATGTGACACCCAAGTATTTTACGTTGTAATATTCTTATGACATGTAATATTCAAGCCATTAATGTACTGAAATGGTAAAGGTAGTTTTTTCCTGGTTAGGCTGATGAACACTATTTAAGACACATTTATTTCTATACCCCACATATCACACTACTGGGCAATGTTTTGTAAAGAATTAAGTTTTAGATGGTCATCACTACTGTGTATGGCAGAATAAATGACACAGTCATTTGCGAAAGGTTGCGAAGTTACACCTGGTTCTGCACAAGAGGAGATGTCATTGACGTAGATAAGAAATAATGTTGGCTCTAAAACAGACCCTTGGAGTATACCGGAAAAAAACGCTTAGGCAGTCAGAATCAACATTATTTAAGGTTACATACTGAGTACGATTTGTTAAGTAAACCGAGATCCATGCCATTAGTTTGCTGTTAATGCCAATAGTTTGAAGCTTGGCTATTAATTTAGAATGAGGCACACAGTCGAACATTTTCGCAAAATCTAAATATTGCGCGAGTTTGTAATTTACAATCAATTGTGCTAACGAAGTGCTGCATTATTTCCACGCGTTGAGTTACCGCGGAGAGCCCTTTCAAAGCCATGCTAATCAGGGTACAGTATATTGTTAGTTTCTAGGTATTCTATGACGGCTTTGTTGAGGATATGCTCCATTCATTTACAGCAACAAGTGGTTAGTGATACGGGTCGATACGTTTGCACAATAGATTTGATACCACTTTTATGGATCAGGATAACTCTAGCGCGTAGACAACCTGCCGGAAGCGTGCTATTTTCATGTGGCAGTGTCAAAATCACTCCCCCTCCCCCGAGCCTTCGTAAACAATTAAATAGTCAGGAGCTGTGGGAGGCTGCCATGCGCAGCCCCAACCCCGAACTTCAGGGGCCGAATTCACAAAGCTTTCTCTTGCCTACGCAGTTTCTTAGCCAAGAATTCTCGTATCTCGAGGGAGTACGATAGCAATGGCACGAATTTAACTTACGCGTGACTTTTGAGGGCAAGGAGGCAACGCGAAAGCCGATGAAACGACAAGGAAAGAAAGAAGTGCGCGCCGATAATAGCAAGGCAGCACGCAAAGCATCTAGCATCGAGAGTATACGATGATAGCCCATGTCTTTTCGCAGCATCTCAGCTTCCAGTTCCGGGTGTCTGCTACAGCGCTTACGCGCCGCCGCGGTTGCAGCAGGCGTCCGCGGGGCCTGAACAAAGCCAAGCGCTCGCGTTTGATGAATGACCATATGCAGCTTGTTGCTCGGTGGCGTTAAGCAAGAGTCCGTGCGCTATCTCGCCAACTGTAGGTGACGCACCGCTCCTATGAAAGCACACATAAATTGATACATTGAAGGTTTGAAGATGTGACCCAAACGTCTCCCCCCTTTGTGCAATAGTTTAGTTTTATTCATGAAGCTACGATGGCACTCAACTTACGAGGCGTGTTCAAGCACGGTAATGTGGTGGCCATTAGGGTGTTTTTTAGCTAGACGTAAAAGGTTTGATTTCTTACAAAGGTCTTGGCAAAAGACATAGGAGCGGCTTTCGAGCCTACGTAGAAACTCTTCAGTAATATAAAGCAGCAGTAAGAGAGAGGTATCATGAGCGTATCTTGTCGCAGGTTCAATTGATGGCCGCATTTTGACAGGGTCAGAATAAGAGAAGAGTCGTACGCTTAGATATGTGAACACGTAAAACGAAAAAGTTTCGTCGGGCAGTTTATACGTGCTTATACTTTTCAGAAAACAATGCGCTGCAGGTCACTTCATCTTTGCAGCGTTTTCGTGAGCAAACAAATAAAACAAGCAACGTTGCGTCTCGGCCTGAAGTGACATGATCACACGTGCCTCGTGAATCGAGGCACGCGTGCTGCGCGTTTAGCAAAGAAAAAAAAAGGAAAAAGACAGCGTTTGCGTGTGTCTCACATCGTTTTTTCGAAAGAGTGATAACGAATCGATAGAGAAGAACGTTAGGAAGAGGATTCGTTGGCGCAGCAGACATCATGGCAAGCTTCCACAGAACGGTACCGGTTGCTTGGAGAGCATAAAAGATTTGTTCGCGTTACTTACTAACGTGTATGGGAGCGAAAGCTACACAAAAGCGAGCGAGAATATGACCGGGCTTATATATGAGAATAGAAGGAAATTAAGTAGTGATCTGATTAGTGAAAGTTTATTTAAACGACGATAATCGAAACAAACCGAGTATTGATTGAATGAAAGTGACATTAGTGACAGTTAATTAGCGATAGTTGATTAGTGAATATCATACGTCAATGTGAAATACACAGTCATGTATTTACACTCGATGGATTTCGCCTTCGAGTGGCCTCAGGCGAATTCATTACGAATTCCGAGCCTTTATTTTTTTTATCGAGTTTTGCCGGACGTTTTGCGTTAGGCGTAATTCTAGCGAAAGGAGATATATTTACAATTACGTTAGCAGTACAGTGGCCAACTCTCATCTCAAGCGCTGCCGCGGTAGTCTAATGGTTACAGCGACCGACTACAATGCAGGAGGCACCGAGGTCGATTCGCAGTGTCGCCAAGAACCCACGATTTTTTTTTATGAAACTGCAGGTTGCACGGCCTGTAGTTATGTGTTGCGGGCACTCTTATCTTGAGAAGGTGCCCTTTCCGTTCTCTTCTTTGACTCCCCTTTCGAACAAAAAGCGCTGTGGCATGCTCCCTCATGGATTTCAGAAATAAGAGTTTTTTTTTCTAACCACTACTACCGCAAGAGCGCCCAGTCCCGAAACCTAATTATCATACCTGGGCAATTACTTTTGACGTCTCTGGCTATTCGAGGACCAGTCCAGATATCACGATATTTTCGAGAAAATCTAGACACACGCGGTGACCTACCTGCTTGCGACCAACATGACGGCCTTTGTCGGGATACGTTTTCGTGCTAGTTGAGTGGGATTCATTACACGCAGCAGCGCAAAACGGCACGGGCAGAGAGAAAATACACACAGTGCTGTGTTTGTGTCTTGTCTCTCGGTCCCTGTCGTGTTGCGCACCTCCGTGTAATGGCTCTGTCCAATGCTTATAAATAACTCTAGCAGGCTATCGAGTCCCAAGTGAAACAGCCTGGGAAAAGATTGTGGCAAATTCATTTGAGTCAGAGACGGCTACTCTTCTCTTGGTGCTACACGGGAATGTTATACCCAAGTTTATTTTTTATCAACAGCAGTTACAGTACGGATGAAGTGTACAGACAAAAATCCGCCTATTTAGCCTGACTAGGTTCCTGCCCTTAATAGCAATTGGCAACACGTATGGCAATATGCAAAAATACCACGCACATATATACAAGTACATGCACAGCCACGGGCGAATGCTTGGTTATGCTGGTTGAAACTGAATACTTGAAATCCACATATTCGACAAGCACAATGTGTAGAAGCAATGTTATACAGAGGAGCTGTGCTATAAACTTATTTTTGCTGGTTTGTTTCATATTTCCCAACTTCTTGCTCACGACTGTTCGTTGTAAAATGAAACACCTTCTGTGAATGCACGCATTTTGTGTAAGGTTGCATTCATTGTTGCGCAGTAGGAAACATACTTGAGAAATATAAACAGGACAAAGAAAGTCAGCAAAGTTCTTATCAAAGTTACACTAAATGAAAAGCATTCGTTCATTCACTCTCTCTCACACACACAAACACACACACACACGCACGCACGCACACAAACACACACACACACACACACAGCATAGTTTGTTGCTTCCCATTCTCATGCAATTTTTATTCATCTTCATGTGTTGACAGCCCACGACAAAATATGAGAGAGCCCCTCACAATGCCATGCTAGACGAGGGCAGTGTATCACAATATGGGGCATGTCTGCAAGATCACACAAAGTTCATTTACATAGTTCGGCTCATTCTCCACACAATAACAAGCAATGTTAGGTGACATGGACTGAAAAAATGGCACAGCACAGACAAATATTCGACAATACGTAAATAAAACAATTCTCTGCTACTAAGCTCCTCGGCGCATCCAAACAATGCTGCTGTTGGCATATCAAGACCCATTGCTTTTCCTGAAAACACTACTCACAACGTTTTCAAAGTCTGGACATCTGCAGAGTTCCCATACAATAGTCTCTTATTTCGCTTGGAAAAATTTCAGTGCACTGCTGGGTAAGGACTGTTTGTAATGTATGTGACGTGATGCTTCAGTGCCCTGCATGTTTATCTTGCGGCTGGCCTCAGCTGCAATGTCGTGAGCACAAATTTACAGAATCACAGTCTATAATGTGCCACTACAATGCAATTGTGTTTCAGGTGCATAAATCAAGGACCGCAATAAAAAAAACATAAGAACGTTTATCTTGAAGAGTTTACAGAATGTTAAATACATTTACATGGAGCTTTGACAGCTTATGTGATTATAGTAGTAATGATAATAAGCACATCGTTACTTCCAGCTTCAAATTTGTAGGAAGTCGCCAGCTTCAAGACTAGAGCACACCAGCAGCACTCTTATGGCCAAACCATGGTACAGATGCATCAAAAGAGAGAAGGAAATGCATTGTATAGTTACACACCAAATGCAATGAGTACTTTCAGCAGTAATACGAGGAAAGCCGCATAGGTGATAAACAGTTGGCAGAGTATACAATTACATTAGGGAAGAAACCTATGGTAGCAAACACAGTATAAAAAACGGTTAAAACTTACACAGTGCAAACAGAGAGGTCAACTGTTCAAGAGGACTGAGAGGCAACGGGATAACATTACAGAGGTGCTAAAGCCTGGTGTTGGATATACTAGGAATAGCGACAATCCTCGTCCACCTAAATAATCCATGGAGAAGTTCTTTCCAGAGCATATACACACATGAAATCGTGCTTGCTATACTAATGTGTCCTGAAGGAATATATTGACCAAGTGAAAAATGACCCGATTCAATGGCCTGAATTTTTCCACTACCAAACATGAAAACATGATTTTGGTTGTCGACCATGGCTGCTGTTTCCCATGGCAGTGAAATGCAGTGACACGCAGGCACTTTGATTTACGTGCATGATAAAAATTTCAGGTAGCTCACATTAATTTGCGCACTACCACTACAGTGTCTTTTACATTAATGTCATGATTTGGCACATTAAGTAGAGAATTTAATTCCTTTTAAATGCTAAGGTGCAAACGAACGGCTGAATGATGCAGTGCTCAGAAACTGAACTGCAGCTGTGCAGATTGTCACCATACAATGTAAACTGCTCCAGCCATCACAATTTATTCTTTTTGTCGACGTGCATTTTGAACAGCGGGACACAGTCACTGGTAGTCTTTCTTTACTGGTTGGTCTTCTGCGCTCTGTTCGAGATACATTGCACATGACCATGGGGCACCTGATCCCATGATACTGCTGGAACATAGAAAAATACAGATGATTGTTACAACCATGCTTATGTGTAAGAGTATAAAGTTGATAAACATTTTAGCTGTCGTAATTTTAGGAGCCGATGACAAGTATGAAGTACGAATAGAAAAGAAGAAAAAAGTCCCATCATGAAACATAAATAATGAATACTGAAAAAATTATTTTACAATACAAATGCATAACTACGATGTTCATATTGATGGCAACGAACTTCTGCCCAAAAGTGAGGCATATAAGTCAATAAATTACATTCTATTTCGACTTCAAACTAAGTGCAAGAAGCCAACCAAAAGTGAGTTTACTATGCTATTCATGTTACGCTATGCTACAACAGCTAATGTTCTTAACTTAAAAATTATGTAACATAGCCACATCATCATGCAGTGCGCAGGAGCAATTTTGCAGACTAGAAAACACAAATCATTTGTGGATTATAAGTGGGCTTGTTGCCCGCAGCTATTTTTTCCTAATGAAGCGCACTTTAAAAAAATGCACTTCATTAGGAATCGTAAGCAACAAACACACTCATTATCCGCAAATTCATGCTAATGGGCTCTTACGGCTGCCACAAACACTCACCATGATTATTATTGATGTCAGTACCATGCCGGACGGATAGGCTGTGTCCTGCCCAGAACACCAAAGGTGCGCTCTATGACTTCTCCCGCACGGGTGGCGGCTGCACTGTACTGCTGCTCAGCTAGGCCAGCCACAGACAGCAGGGAGAGCATCCATGGCTTTCAGGCATACCGAGAGTCACCTTTAGAGATCAACAAGCGTGTACTTGGGTCACATATGATTTGTAGAACTAAACGCATCACTATGTAATTGTGCTGAGAACATGTACGGCAGAACTACAACATGCTACAACATTGAAAAAAAGAAAAGCTATGTAAGGTAAAATGCGCATTTACTGCCCTTGTGGGGCCTGAGGCTTGAACTATTGGCGAGTTTCTTTGAGAGAACAGAAGTAGGGGCGTCGTGCAGTGAGGAGTGAAGGCCAAAGCACTAAGAGCAGGGCCACTCGATCTGCCACTGGAATGCGGCAAGAGTCTGGAGAGCAGGTGAAAGGTTGACGAGTGGGTAGAAATATACCATGTGACCAAAACATACGAAGGCCTGGCACTCTCTACTGGAGGGCGGCGAAAAACGCCTCAAATCTCTCAGTCCCTTGTTCGCCATAGTTACATGTTTGTGCGCATCCAGCAAACGTAGCAGTGTACACTTCGTAGTGTCAAACATTAGAGATCTCAGTCTACACATGGTTGCTACACTTGCCGCCGCGCTCACCGGCTAAAGCAAAATTAAAACAAATAGAGAGAATGTGACGTTTAAAAGTCACGTGACTCTCGTCGTACTGCGCCTACTCCGCTTTTCAGGCGACAGCACTACATACTGCTCCTGCCTGCTCTCAGAGCAGCAAAAGCGCTCTCGCTCTATCGCTGGATAACAGTGCTCTCACTTCTGTTCGATAATTGAAACCCGCCAGCTCTGAAGAGAGCACTTTCAGCGTACTTTTGAGTGCTGCTGTTCTCCTAATGGAATTTGCCATATAGCTCTTTCTCCCTACACGTTTTGAACATCCAAGCGACTTTCACTCACTTGCTATTTCCATGCAGAGCATTTGAACCACTGAGCAAGTTACAAGCTCAGGAGCTCTATAAGTAATCAAAGTATTTGTGATATTTCAAAATCAGAAGCTTTTCAGTCTCACATGTATGGAGTTAAACTAATAAGCTGCAGACTTCACACTTTCGACATTGTCCGTTATCTTGCAGTTTGCTTCCTCTTAAGAGTTTAATTGGCATCGCTGTGTGAGTATACAGGCATCCACTGTTAGCAACGGTATTTGGGTTCTCAATATGTGCACATTAAGTGATGTTTACTTCACCATCTGCTCTTAAAAAATAACTAACCTAGCAACCAAACATGAAGCAGTTTTGTGCCTTCGAAGCTCCCCGGCAGAGCACAGTCCATCCAGATGAGGCTGCCACTTCGAGGTCTGCTGTACGATGACACCCCCCACAATTGCAAAATACTTGCATGTTTGGGGGAGCACAAGTCCTTCCTATTTCTGTACGGGTGCTCCAAGTCATGAGGAGGCTTGTTTTGTCAGTGCGTGCAATCGATGTATCCCAGGACCTTGCGAAAATTCGCAATCTGTGAAGAGGCCAAAAAAGATACGTTCAAAAAACCAGCATCAAAACCGCTTTTAATACATATTTGGCAGTAACACAATGCTATCGTCAAAGCTATCAAATGTGCTATTTTCACTTTGGAACAAACTGAATCCCCATGTAAGCTTTGATAACAGAATTCTGGTTCGAGCTAGTTGGTACTGGTTCATAACTGAGGATACTTTTTGCGCAAATCGAACGAGGACACATAACAGAAAAGAACAGGAAGTTCGGTACCCGTCCTGTTCTTTTGTGTTATGTGTTCTCGTTCGATTGGCGCCAAAAGTATACTCAGTATTGCATACAGCAATATACGTGTCCTGGTAAAGTATAGTGCTACCACTGCGGTAATCTTTTATAGAACTAATTTTTAAAAATCAAGGGAATTCCTGAAAAAGTGCTACATGACTACTGAAAAATAAATTCGCATCAAATATTCACCTCTGCACTGACAAGGGTGGTAGACAGGCTCCTCTTAATAATCAATGAAAAGCCTGCTTAAATCAAACTATAAATGCTGCTGACGTATTTGCCTATATATATATATATATATATATATATATATATATATATATATATATATATATATATATATATATATATATATATATGATAGTAGCACATTTTTTAAACTGGAACTCAATATGGGGTAACATTACATCTGGAGGGCTGAAAAAAGCTGACACACTTTATAGCACTACGTGAATAGCAACGAAGTTAGCTGCGCAAGTTCAACTCACCGGTGGCAGAACGATTAGCAGCCGTCAGTGTCATCAGGAATGGAATGCGCTCTGCGGCAAACAGGCAAGTGGACTGGAAGCTGCCGTTGACGTTGAAATGCAAGGCTAGCAAGACGTGACCGTCCACTGGTAAAGCGCGATACCTCGCCATGAGTCGCTGTAGTCAAGGCTCCAGTGCCGTGCATAAGAACGTGTCTGATGGACTCCAATACCTGTAGTTAGCAGGCGCTGGTCTACGTCGGCAAGGCACCCAAGGCAAGGCACCGGTGAAAAGTGTGTTCTTTCGGGAGGCAAGCGTGACTGACGTTCACGGGCTCTCGCTGCCAGGTAGAACTGAAAATTTTCACCGAAGAACAGTCAAGGCGTGCTGCCAAAGCAGCCTCACTTACAAGAGAATGTATCGGCTCGCGACTTCGATTCGACACATTGCGACGGTCGGACTACGATGAGCACGAAAAGCCGAAATAACGAGTTGAAAAAATAATACGCGAAGCCCAGCGTCAAGTCCTTAAAGCACTCCTAAAGCACCATCGCAACCTCACAGGACAACACAGTCATCAACGCTGTCTTCTAATCTTCTGTCACACGAGCACAGCCTCTTCACGAGTCTTGGAAATGTCAACACAGCACCAATGTTCACAACACACATCGTTTCACTTTCAAACACTGCCTTTTCCTGGACTACTCACGAGAAAATAGCAGCGCACGGGCTAACCAGCGGCCAAGCAATAACCGAATACAGCACGTAATTCATACGTTACCGTACGCACTCGGGATCACTGAGTAACGTGCCAAAGCGCTGTCAATTCGAAATGCCGCACTGCACCCAACTGAGAAACTGGAAAGCGAAGCAAACGAACTGTCACCGAAACTCGAACAAACATTGCAGCCTCCTCGAGTGCTAGTTGCCGTCGATACAGAGGCACCCATCGCCGCTTCATAACACACCGAGGCACAAGCTTTGGTACGCCTCACCGTACACCGAGAGACACTGCCGTTGGTTTTCAAACAGCTTACACGCACCGTCCAGTCGAAACACATCCAGTCGAACGCTGAAGGAAGTCAAGCGAGAAGCGTTTGTGAAACTTGGCACCCACACGCATACACTGTTTACGACGCCATGTTGTTTTGGCGAACTACGCAGCAGGAGCAAGCGCTAAGAAAACTCGTAGAAAGCTCTTGCGCGTTTTTGATGGCGAGATAAAAAGTGCTCTTATGTGCGAGGGGAAGATATGACGAATATGACAGGGCCGCGCGATGAAAGAAGTGTTTTGGCAACGTCATAAGATGGCCTGATGTCGAGAATACTGCTTCCCAACGAATCACAATGTGCCTCTCGCCCAAGCCGTCGTCTGCTAGCATTTGTCGTCTGCTGCACTGGGCGCCTGCAGCGGGGATTTCGCCATGGCTACACTTTGATTTCCGGGCGAATCTGTCGCTTCTTACAGCAAAATACATATCAGCGGATGAAAACAGCGTTAATTTATTTGCTAACGCCAGGTTAAATGGCAGCTCAAAGTCAAAGAGGCATGAATTCGGTAATATAGTTTGCTTATATATACTCGAGAATCGCGAGCTTTCGCACACGTTTTCGGTGTCATTTCAAATTACTGGAGCCATTTCTTTCTGACTGCTTGCCATACAAACGCGTTCCATTTCTGTTTCTCAACAGTGAATGTCGAAAAGCTGGATTTGTTTGTGATTTAATACAGAATCGTGAAAATGTCTAATATGCTGTGATTTGCAATGTACGAGCCCGCCCTGGATTGGTGCAACGTGCATAGCGACAGCTGCATTTCAGACAACGTGTCTATTGGGCAGTTAAAGCCAATCCAACTAGAGAAGTTGGGAAACCACATAATAGGCCTTAATAACAGCTAACTGAAATCTTCCGTTCATTTTTATTTCCAATAGCGTGCAGCTGATGCCCTCGTCTGATTCTTTTTGGTGGTAATTTCCACCAATGCTGCGTACATCATCATATGTTGGACGTCTCATTGGAGGAAGTGGGACGCAGCCGAACAGCATAACAAAAAATGTTGACCAAATACCGCGTTGCTTTCGACTTCACCGACCATTCACGCAGCCCTTTGGTTTTAATTCAACCACAAGTATTTGCTTGCATAATTTTTCGCTATGGACAACCAATCACCTTCTTTAATTACTGCGACTCCGAGCTTATTGGACGAGTGCGAGTGTCAAGAGAGAGAGAGAAATATTTTAACGAATAGCTGGAGAGGTTTGTCTGGCTTTTCGCCTGACATGCTACTCCAGGGGCTGGGTGATGGGTCAAGACTGTCCATTGCGTACAAGGCAAACAAGACATGGAACTCAAAGTGCCAGAATAAAATAAAATATACCAGCAATCATCGGGCAGCCTTACATGGCCGCGAACTAGCTCAAAATCAGCCACGGCACCCAAATACCCCACCGACGTTGCTTGTTCAAAACAGCCATATTGTTGGCAAGAGTGGTCCGGACCACTCTTAGGATTTTTTGGTAACCACGCTGTTTTTGCGGAACTTTTTTCCTTCGTGAATCCACTTACGAGCCTTTTTCGGTGACGTCAGCAAATATAGCAAGTGCATCACCATCACTGTCATGTTCCTGAACACTCGCAGCGCGCTTTATCGCAGCGGCCGATGTGATAACCATGGCCTCTTACGAGGTTTTTTTGGCTTCGTGAATCGACTTCGCGACAAAATTTCTCTTGCGCGAAAATTTGATCGTAAGTGAGCTTTGTGAATTCGGCCCCAGGAGGCTATCCTGAAGTGGGCTGAGGTGGTAGAGGAGGCCTACCGCGCGTAGGATCCCTCGCCTTCTCGTAGCCCCTTTCCCTTAAATGGGATAAATAAAGTTGTTTCTCTCTCTCTCTCAGTGAGACCATAAATATTTTAAACAGAAATGGGGGGTAAGTTGTTATGCGTAACACTTGAGAACCACATTTGGCATTATATCTAGACCTGGTGAGTATTTTCCATCTAGTTGTAAAAGCAGGTTCAAGATACATCGTTCAGTTATCTCGATTTCCCGCATAGCTGAGCTACGTTCAACAAGCTGTCCTTGGACTGGGCATGCTTGGTGGAACGCAGAGTGAAAAAAGGAATTAAATGAGTTAGCTATTGAACATATTTTCAATAGCAGTGCCGTTGATTTCCACGTTACGGATGGGACTGTCCGGCCTAGCTAGGTAATGCCGAAGTTTTCTCGGTTGCATTGTCATAAAATCTGCTAAAGTGCGCGAAAAAAAGTTATTTCTTCCTTGGCGCAACAGGGTTTTAAATTCTTGGTAGTACTGGTTGATTACACGTGGATCACATTTCCGCTTGCGCATTTTTTAAAGTTTTCGTTTCTTATGAATAATTTCACGTGCTATCCAAGGAGTTCTTCGTTTTATCCGCTTATGCTTCGTCGGAATGTAAGTGTGTTCCCAGTGAGAAATTCCTGCTTTAAACTTGAGCCATAAGTTGTCGACATCGTCGCATGCTTCAGTGCAGAAATTGTTTAACTTCATTTCCACGTAGTCAATAATACTGTCATCGTTTGCTCTGCCATAATCTTTAATAAGTATATGTGCATTTTCAGTGACACTTTTTGTCAGGCCAAGATTAGGCAATTGAATAAGTACCAGTTTATGGTCGAAGATTCTATCTTCCGCCGCAACTTCAGCGTCTATTGAGCTAGAAATCAAAGCAAGGTCTAATATATTAGAAACACGGCCTTGGACGCGTGTCGCTTGTGTTACGTGTTGAGATAAGAAAAAGCATAGCGTGGTATCCAAAAGCAGCTCGCAGCTGTTTGCCTCCCTACTGCTGACGGTTAAATTATAACAGTCTATTCCTGCCAAGTCGAAGTCACCAACAAGTACTAGCTTCGTCCAATCATGCATATTCTCGAGACGGTAGTTGTGCAGTTCCATAAGGTAAGTTTCGGATGCGCCAAGTCGTCTGTATACTCCACCTATCATAAAGGCATGGCTTCAAATGTGACAGTGCACCAAAGACTCATGGTTAGGTCACCACGTTCCTCCTTAATGCTTCTAGCATTGAAACATAATGTAGAAAACAACTTATTTTCCTGAAATCATACAAACTATGACTGTGGCCCTCATGGCCAGCCTTCTCGGAATGAGCCGAATTCGGAGCTATTCTCTTTTCCACGTGCTCATCCCGTGCATACAGCGTGTGATTCATTTTCATTTTATCGTAAAGAAGCACAACCTTATCACAATAATAATAATAATAATATCTAGGGTGTTACGTCCCAAAACCACGATATGATAACGAGGGACGCCATAGTGGAGGGCTCCGAAAAGTTCGACCATCTGGTGTTCTTTAACTTGCACTGACATCGCACAGTACACGGGCCTCTACCATTTTGCCTCCAGCAAAACGCGACCGCCACAGCCGGGATCAAACCCACGAACTTCGAGTCAGCAGCCGAGCACTGTAGCCACTGATCCACCGTGGTGGACAACCTTATCACAATATCCTTGGTTAGAATTGGAAGACTCCCACAAGATCCTGCGCGATTCACGAACTGCGAATGAAAAATCCTCTGATACCGATATGTTTGTGACTCTGAGCTTTGAGGAGTAGCGCTCAACTGCCATTTTTTAGATGCGAAGCATCTTATGCTCGGGGCTATGTCCGTCCCTCCCGCGTCCGTCCCGCATCCGTCCCGCGTCCGGCCACTTTCATGAAGTAGGGAAGCACCCACTATGCGAACCAGAACACTGTAGTACAATGTAAGGCCGTCAACCACCACTACAGTCACCAGAGTCATGGCCGAGAGCACAAAGAGGCTGCTTAGCAACGGCTAGGCAAGTGGTGTCTGTCGCCCAGGTTGATCCCATTCCTTGATCTTGCTTGGATGTGCTTGCGGGGGCTTTGCCCATCCCTCCTTCCCGCGTCCCGCACCCCTGCAGTGCATGCGCGTCTCCTCCCCCCTCTGTCTCCTCTCCTACGCTCCCCCCCCCCCCGTTCTCTCTTCTAAGGAATCCTCTACTCTACGGAGCGGCGCCCACGTCCCGCGTCCCACACCCCCCACAGTGCATGCGCGTCCCCTCTCTCTCTCCTCTCCCACGCTCCCCCCTTCCTCTCCTCTAGGAATCTTCTCCGCTGGGGGGCGCCACGGTAGTTCCGCGGTATGAAAATGACGGAGCGCGTGCACCTCCGTCTCTCTCCTGTGCAGCGCCGCGATGAGCTCCAGGGCCGCTGCCGCGAAACGGGAGCGGCGACGTTTCTCCCGCTCAAGCCAGCCATCTCCCCGCTGCTTCGCATCCACACATGGTTCCCTTTAGTGGGAAATGGGGAAGTTCTTTTTTTTCCTTGAAATCATAAAACCGCAGTATGACGGGTGAGTCCCGACTAGTTAATCTTTTGCCAACGCGATGGACACGTTCCACGGCTTTTACTTTTATTTTTAACGAATGGTTAAAGATATCCTTCTCGACATATTTCCTCAAGGACGCCAGGCTTTCATTGTTATTTCCTGGGATACCATACATCACAATGTTGTTACAGCGGCTTCTGTTTTCTAAGTTATCCATGTTACTGTTTAATTTTGCAACTTGTTTTTGAACCGTATTCACTATTGCTGCACACTTTTCAACTTTTCCTTTACAGTCTTTGAGTGCTGCAAGTGTGTTCTCAGTGAGAGACAGGCATGTTTAGACGCTCTGCATTCCAATTTGAAGTTCAGATTGTGAAGCCTTAATTTTTGTGACAGTATTTAAAATCTTCTGCAGAACATCATTATTAGTCCCTGGGTTTTCTTCTACATCACCATTCATAATTCACAATAAGTGAATTATGCCATACGCATCCATACAACATGACCACAAACAGGCAAGGCTTTGCATAACGATATTTTATTGCGATAGCAATTATATGGACACTCGCGGCTGGTTTTCGCCGTCGGCGTCGGCGTCATGTGCCGTATATCTATATGTATATATATAACCGGCCCCGCCCGTCGTTCGCGAGCGTGAAAGGCGCGAGGGGGGGGGTCCTTCGAGCGACCTTCGATTTTACGAGCGGGGGGCGCGCGCGTTATCTCCCCTTCTCTGCGGCCGACAGTGGGCGGGGTGGGGGGGGGGGGCGACGACGTTCGATTTTACGAGCGCGGGCGCGGGCGCGCGCGTTATCTCCCCCTTCTCGGCGGCCGACAGCGGGGGGGGATGGTGTGCCTTTCTACGTGCTGCGCTCTCAATGCGAAGAGAATTCTCTTAAACAAGCGTTTTCTAGAGTTGCGTGAGATCGGATCCAAAAAGAGTTAGCTGCCAGCCTCACTTCGTATAACATTACAATTTTTTGCTATCTCATTCATTGCTTCACCCTTGCGGTGAAACTGTGACTTTTTCACCAACCTGTGCACAAAAGAGCACGAAATTTAGCATCGTGCACCTGGCGGTGCCACCGAGCCATACCGAGCCCACTGAATGGTGAAAGTAGGCATTGTCCCAATATATGCTGTTCCTGAGCGGTCTCTGGAGCCACGGGTTTGCCGAAACTTCTGTCAAGGTTGAACCGGGTTGGGTGTCATGAAGTCAAACCAGAAAAACGATATGGTTGTAACATTGGTCAGGTGAACTTTTGGATTTCACCGAGGCAATATGTCCGCAGGGAGCTGCAAACGAGGCATCGCCGCACAGATTGGATTCCAGGAAGACCTGTACACAGAAGAGCACGAAATTTAGCATCATGTGCCTGGCGGTGCCACTGAGCTCACTGAAGGAGCTATGTATGTATTATGAGCAAACAGTGTAGAAATTTGGGCTAGTTGGAGTGGGTTCCATCTTGGTCAAACTGCATGGTGAGGCAGGATACTAAAAAAGAAGTGAGACAAACAAGTGCAGAACTGCAAGTTTTTGTGAGACGCCATTCTTTTATGTGGGGACTGATTGCATTAAAGGCCAACTGCAACGAAATTGTGCACACCTCAAAAAGCCGATTTATAGGCAGTCCAGCTGAAGATAATGCTACCTGCCAAATTTCACCTTCGAAATGCAAGTGGTTACCTAAGAAAAAAGCTCGCCAACAACGCAATTTTTCATACCGAAACTAGAAAAAACGATGCCATTACAGCTCGCCGGAAGTGACGTAGTCAACAGCCCGATGACAGACCGACCGATGCAGGCGAATCGTCTGCTCTGCGCTCCGAACGTGGCTCCGAAGTATGCGCTTCGCGGCCGCGCCCCAGGGTTTTCTCTTCAGATGGTAACGAAGAAATTAACTATTCAAAAACATGCACAGGGAAGGAAACACGGATACATAATAATAAAAGTTCGTTTAAGCGTTTGTCTAAATAACTGCTGCCCGCTTTGCGCCTACCGTCTCGTCCTGCTGTCTTGGAGAACTCGCTGGTTTACAATAAATGATGCTGCTGGTTTACGCTTCGGGTATTCTCGCTTCGTTGATTGACTACGGATAGAAAGACGGCGTTGTTTTCGATACCGATGCTCGGTTTGGCACTCTCCCATGTGTAACGAAAACGTCCGTGCATTTCTGTAAACACTTGTGTGACTGCGCCCCAAGCTTTTGCATTAAACCGCTAACGTAGCACAATTCGTTTTCTTAAAATACGTTTACGTGCTTGAAATGCTTTGAACCGAGCACGACTACATTTCTATCGAACTTCACTGCTGTGACTACTCGCAACGAGACGCGGGCCGATCAGGCTTTTGGAGCTTTCATTATTCGCGCCTAGATGGCGCAGCTAGTCCAGCGCTTCGCGGGACGTCGTTTTACGGGTTCTGTGTTTCGAATAGCGTTACGTTATGATTTAGCGAGCGAAACACGCTGTTGGGTATGCAGCGGCTCAATATTGAAGGCACTGCGTCAGGATTTAACATTTTTTTTTCACTATCAACACTATTTGGGCGAAGAGACACCGCTCGTGTTTATATTCGTCATCTTCGAAGTGCGCCGGGTAAACCACCACGCTATTCGATACCTCTCTTTCCCTTCGCCTCACTCCGATAACCTACAGCTTTTTGAGCTTTACGTTTTTCGGAAAAGCGTGAAAGCTGGTCCCAGCCGTAACATATGTTCCAGTAGCCTACGGCTCCGCATTTCGCATTACAAAAGAATTCCATATCATCTGAATCAGCCGCTCGTAAAGGGGCGTCACGCAGAAAAAGGGAAGGGATGCGGCTGCAGGGAGTTCTGCTCACGAGCGGTGGTGAGCTGCAATTGACGTCATTTCCGTTTGTGTCCGATTTGCCCAGGCACACCGCTAGGGCTCCGCGTCGTCTGCTAGTTGACAATTAGAGCACCGATTATAAATGAAATACGCGATTGCAAGCTTTTTCACTGCCGTTAGCATTGCATACCCAACATATACTACACATTCCGAGCCAATTCTGCCCAAGTCAGATTTCGTTGCAGTTGGCCTTTAACTACAGTAAGAAGTATGCATATGGAATTAAAACATGTCGTAGGAGTTCGGTAATTTCAGAAAAGATTAGGTTGCTATTTCTCTTGGCTTCTATTGGATTTATGCAGGTCACTGAAGTTTTATTTATCATACAATGGACCGGATTTATAAAAAATGCCAGCCACTGCAGTGGCCGGCAGATTTTGCTGGTAGATCACAGTGAAATACTACCCTTGTATATCGGTGCTGCTCCTTCCGGCAAAAGTGCAAGTTAAAACAACCTGTCTAAATAAAAAGCAACGCCTTTCATTCTAGCAAATTTCATGTTGCATATTGTTAGAATTTACAATATACCAATTATTTATTAAGTGCAAAACGAACCAAAAGCCTAAACAGTCTGTCCACAAAGTGCAACATCATGTACTTCTCCATGTAACTTAAATGCCTAGGTTGCACTGAAAGCGCAGACGTAATCACAAGCCTATTTCTTTCTGATATTAAACAGAATACGAGTGGGAAAATTTATGCGTCGTGAAGCATTTCTTTCTGATAGTAAACAGAATATGAGTGGAAAATTTATGCTTCGTGAAGCATCAGGAAAAGCCGTACTGATCAGCAAATGAAATATGTATCACGAGGAAATCTCGGGTGCCCTGATGTCATGAATATACAGAAATCTAGGGCTGTCAGCCAGAAGCCAAGAAGCTGTGGGTTAATTTCACTTTTTGGGACATCGTATACCAGTGTACATGCATTTGTGCATATATTTATTTTGTTAAACATGGTAAACGACTCGTGCTTAGTGACTCAAAATGTGTGTTTGAAAATGTGGGACTGTCAACTGCTAAAAAAGGCTGATTTGCTGCTTAAAAGTGATTTTAGCTGCTCCAGATGGTGTGCTAAAGTGATTAAGATCGATCGCATCACTAGTACGCATTAAACCTGCACCATTTGAAAGGACCACGTACTGGGCATGTCCCTGTTGGTTATCTCATTTTAAAGACAAGCAATAAAAGTGAATTATATTACTATACTGCAGATCTTTTGCCCTATCTTTTTTGAAATTTTAGTCACCAGTATACCGAAAACCAGTGTTACGATGCTTGACATAGATAGTATGAGATAGTAGGATAAGAAACAAAACTGGGAGCAGATCAGAAACAATGCTTTCCACCAGTACAGAAGTAACGAATCTGGACCTTTCATCCAATGAAGGTCAGCGAATACCAGCACAAAACATGTTCATCCACAGTAGCGATCTCCGGATTACGTCCTCCTCGCCACCGGAACGCATATATGCATGCAGGCCCGGCGCGGCCCCCATTGGGCTTGGCAACACCACAGCCATGGTCACGGCAACTCACCTGCGACACCTTTTCGTATTGCAGGTAAAAAATCAACATTCATTATACGCACGTCGCACTCGTTATGCGGCCCTCCTGGTGTTGCCAAGCCCAAAGTGTTGTTTAGATGTTGCAGTTGATTGTGCACATGTCATCAAACAGATATTAGCATTATCAGGCGACGTAGAACTGAATCCAGGCCCTAACACTCGTTCTGGTGAGACTCAGGCATCCGGTGACTTACTCCTTGTTCTTAAAGAACTCCAGTCTGGTCAAGCTTCCATGCTGCAAGAACTTAAATCCATTCAGCAGAAGTTATCCCAGAACGACAGCGCTATTAGAGAAATCAATAAAATGGCTCACTAAAATAGAAAGTGATTGCGAATCGATAATGGGCGTAAAAGAGCAAATCGACGATATCCGGGTAATTTCTGATAAAAATGCGAAAGATATAGCTACAATCAGGGCGAGATTAGACGACTCGGAAGACCGAACACGCCGTTCTAACCTCGTATTTTTTTGGTTTTCCGGATCGCGAGCGTGAAACGTGGGCAGAATCTGAGAGTTCAGTGCTGCAATTCTGCAGCAAAGAGCTAAACACCACTATCGAACCTATGGAAATCGAGAGAGCCCACAGACTCGGAAAATACAAACTAAACAAAAGCCGTCCCATCATCGTTAGATTTGCTCACTTTAAGACTAAAGATAAAGTTCTGTCGTGCGCCTATAAACTGAAGGGTTCCTGGTTACCGAATTTCTGAACATTTCTCCCCCAACACACTACAAGCAAGGAAACATCTTGCCGAATTCGGACGAGCCCAACAACAATCGTTTAAACTTCGACATGACAAGCTAATCATTGGTAGCAATACCTACACGTACGACCACAACGTTCAAAAGGTTGTACACCGCCCTTTAAACGCTTAAGCCCCAGCTATGCCAGTTCGCGAAGAAAGTCGTTCTCGTTCCTATACACCAACATAAGAAGCATCCTTTCTAAAGCAGACACTCTTCAGAGCCTAATTAACACAACGGAATCCGATTTGTTCGCGATTACAGAGACATGGCTCAACCCTTCTATTACCGACACTGAGTTGCTACAACTTTTCCCAGATTTCGATGTATTTCGACGTGATCGTACTAATAAACGTGGTGGTGGCGTACTAATAGGTAGTCATAAAGATCTTCAGTGTAGCGAAATTAAGACTTCCTCATGCTTAGAAATCATGTTTGTTCTTTGTAATGCTACTTATCCTCCCACAATAATCGGTGTTTGCTATCGTCCCCCTGGTAGTGACCCCCATTTTGTACCCGAATTCCACGAGGCTATTCGCTCCTTAACTGAATCTTATCGACATTTTCCGATACTTCTTTTGGCGACTTCAATTTTCCGGCAATTTCTTGGACTAGCCTAGCATGTGTGACTTCCAAAAACAGTATAGAGAGCGATTTCGTCAATTCATGTCTAACTTTTGGACTAACGCAATTAGTCAATGAACCTACACGCGACAGTGATAACTCCCTTCATATTCTTGATCTTGTTCTCACTTCTGAGCCTGAAAAAGTGTCCCAGATGACGTTCCTACCAGGGCTCAGTGACCACTCAGTAATCCATGCCTCCTATTCTTGTAAACTATCTCATCCAACAAAAACAACAAAAAATATAACACTGTACGATAAAGGGAATTATTCCGCTATAAACTCGGAGCTCGAACAGTTCGTTGCTTCCTTTTCCACCGACTTTTCAAAGCGTTCGGTCGAAACAAATTGGCTACTGTTCAAAACCAAATTTTTAGATCTATTCACTAAGCATGTACCCAAAATTACCTGCAACCGAGAAAAAAGTCATCCCCCTGGTTTAACATCACATTGAAACGCCTAAATAATCAAAAGAAACGACTCTTTCGATCGGCAAAGCGGTCCAATAGCGCATGCGCGTGGAGCAACTACCACGCTGCAGAAAAAGAATTCGAAAGACTTGCCAACAGAAAGAAAAGCTTCTTTTTTTTCACAAACATTGCCCGCTATGTTAAGAAGCAACCCCAAAAAAAATTCTGGAACACAATTAACCCCAGTAACTCCCAACCGTTAGCACTGTACAACGATCAGAACCATCCAATTCCCGATCATGAGGCCGCTGAACAACTCAACAGCTTTTTCTCTTCCGTGTTCACCGTTGAACCTGTCCGACAACTTGCCTTCATTTCTTAATCTCGACCATAGCGTGATGCCTTGACATCACATTCTGTCCAAACGGCATCGCTAAACTAATCGACTCATTGAAACTCACATCTTCATGCGGCATAGACAGCATCAACGCGAAAACGCTCAAAAACACGAAATCAATTGTTAGTACAATACTTTGCCATATTTTTCAGCAGTGACTATCATCAGGAGTGGTGCCGGAAGACTGGAGAGTGGGAAAGAGTGTTCCAGTCCCCAAAAAAGGGTCCTTCATCTCTTTGCAGCAGTTATCGCCCCATTTTCCCTTACGAGCGTCTGCTCCAAGCTAATGGAGCATGTGGTCTACTCTAACATTGTCAAGTTCTTAGTCAGCAATAACTTTTTTCACTCCCGTCAACACTGCTTTCGCTCAGGTTTTTCATGTGACACGCAATTAGCTTTATTTTATCACGACATCAGTTCCAGCCTTGACTTAAACATACCATGTCGACGCCCTTTTCTTAGACTTTGAAAAAGTGTTTGATAAAGTCCCACATCAACGGCTACTCCTAAAACTTTCTCGTTTAAACATTAATACAAATGTATTTAATTGGATTTGCAGCTTTCTTACCAATCGCCAACAGTTTGTGTACGCTAATTCCGTCTCATCTAGCCGTTCCTCTGTAATCTCTGGTGTGCCGCAAGGTACAGTGCTCGGACCATTACTTTTTCTCATTTATATCAATGACCTCCCATCAAACATCACTTCTAGCATTCGCCTCTTTGCAGACGACTGCGTCATATACCGTCCCATAGTAAATACTGCAGATATTAATACTCTTCAAAACGACCTCAACCTTATTGTATCCTGGTGTGATAATGTGGTTAATGTCGTTAAACACAAAGAAAACTTCATTGGTATCCTTTCATCGCAGGCCGCATCACCAGTCAGCAGAATATACCATTTCCGGCTCTGCAGTCTCATCCGCTGAATCCTACAAATATCTTGGCGTCACATTCTCAAGCAATATTTCCTGGTCCACCCACGTGACTAACATAGTCAACTCCGCGAATCGCACTGTGGGTTTTCTACGTATGCAGTTAAGACTCGCGCCCCCATCAGTTAAACTGATATCTTACATTACGTCTGTTCGTCCGAAATTGGAATATGCATGTTCAAGCCTGGGATCCCCACCAATCTAACATATCCAACGTTCTATAATCGATACAAAACCGTGCTGCACGTTTTATCTACTCCGAATATTCCTACAATTCAAGTGTATCCAAGCTTAAAACTCGTGCTCATCTTTCTGAACTAGAATTACGACGTCACATATCTCGGACTGCGCCTTTTTCACAAGTTTTATCATGCTCCCATTGAAGTTTCAGCCATCCGGCCGGTCCATCGCTCATCAAGCCGCACAAACCATTCAAGAGCAGTATACCCTCCGCCAGCACAAACCACCGCCCATCTTCGCTCATTCTTTGTGGCAACCGCACGGGACTGGAACGGTCTTACCTGCAACCACCGTGCACCACTCCAACCCACTTCAATTTAAGACTGCCCTCGAATTACTTTTCTTGTGTAATTGATACCAATCCCTCATGTAATACCCCAGCTGGGGCCTTTGAGGTATTCAAAATAAATAAATAAATAAATACCCATATTTGAAAGGATCTGTCCGCTGAGGTGGTTCAATGCCAAACTGGTTGGTTTTTCTTGAGTGCACTTGATTGTTCACATTAATTGGTTTCCGGGCCTTCCTTGCACTTGTCATGCATCTTTGATATACGCTGAAATCTTTTCTGTTCGTTTTAACTAGCTGTGACTTTTACTCCTTACTTGTCATACATGAGGACATTAAGATGCTGTGTATGTCAATTTTTCAGATGCAATCTCATACTGTTTGCTGTGATTTCTCTGCTCACACATTCTTTCCTTGTTTGTGATGAACTAGCTGTGTAAATGTATTTGCTTGCTTTTGATTAACTAGCCTACGTAATTCAACATTCACTTTGTCGTGTGCAGTACCGAGTGCTGTCACATGCACAGGTACAGTTCCGTATTCAGCAATTTCTCAGATGTACTCACATGTTGTTTCATTTATTCTTATGTTGTTTTAAATTCACTCATACCCAAGACCGGCAATGTGTACGAGATAACTAAATAAAAACAAACAAACAAATACATCAATAAATAAATGAGATGATCAGGCTCAAGTCTGTGCTTACCAAGTGGTGTCGTATGCCTAGTGCTACCGAGGGAACACCTCCGAGGGAACAAAAAAAAAACATTTTCTTGGGGAAGTTGATGATTGCTGAATAACATGTACAGTAAAAGCTCGTTAATTTGAACTCGAAGGGGACCATCAAATTGTTCTAATTAAGCGGAATTTCGAATTAGCAGGTGGGCGATATAATGAACAGACATACCGCGACACTGCACTGGAAGAGCCTAAAGAACCACCCTTTGGACTAGTTATCACGAACTAGGCGCTACTACACGTTAATGTCAGGTGATATCGTAAATTAGGTTCATGGAGCTCTAACAGCAAACAGAAATTAATTGATCAGTCAGTGACAGGCCATAAACAAGCACCGACATACACTCATGTGCATGACGCTATTTATGCTCCAAAACACGTTTATTTACATAACATAGTCAGTGAAATCAAAATTAAAAGTAATCAGTAATTTTCATTTGCTTGTGTTTCTTCTTTCGCGACCCCATGGGCATCATTTGTAGCTTGCCGAAGAGCTCCAGCACTGCGTACGAATTCTCATCTGCTGAGGAATGCTGCTGTTTTATTGTTTTGCACCTCTAGTAAATCTGATTAGGCTTGGTTTTGCAACACATTGTGATCACTGTGGGCCGACTTCTGCGAGGAGCGATGAAAACGACGGGCTCCTAGTTCCAATTAACCGCTGTGGATACCGATGCGTTCGAATTATCGGGTGTTTTCCCCCATAGAAATACACGTGGGACCAGGGCGTCAGCTCAAATTAACAGAGTTTGAATTTACGAGCTTTTACTGTACCATGCAAAAAATCACTAGGAGAAAGAGTAAGACTAACTAAGCTGCAGACAAACTGTAAAGAAAGCTACAGCGGGAAAACTGTGCATTTACATGAACTGGATAAGGGAACACACTATTTGAGAAAGGGGTAGGAGCACATATGTTTCTGTGGATGGCATTCTGGTGCAATTTTGTGGCATCTTGGCAAGGTATTAGAACACACAGTTCATTACAAAATTACCACCGCTTCACATATTTGTGGTGTTCTAATCCTGCTTCAAATAAAAGATCATCCTTAATTGTCATCTAAGTTTGGCTGCTGCATGGTGTGTTAAATTGAGACGAGAAGTGTTATTTCAATGTAATCATCACAATATGTCTTAGATAACATGCGCTGTGAAGTACTCTTCTTTCACATAGTCATTTATTTCAAAACATGCCAGTCTAGGAAAGCTTTTTGCAGTTAATGCTTGTTTGTGGGCGAATTGGTCTTGAAGTACAGTGAAGTGACAAACGGCCCGAAAAGACACAGCCAGAACGAGACAGACATGTGCAATGACTCACAAATGATTTCATTTTCAGAAGTGCATGAAATGTAAAGCTTTTTATATATTTTTAATAAGTGAACATGTCTGTCTCCTTTTGTGTCTTTTCATACTGTGTATTATTTCACTACACCTTTTGCTAGTTCTTTTTAGGGGCCAAGCTCCTTAGGGTGTGGGTCTGTCCCTCCTTTGTAGTATGTAGTAGTAGTAATAGTAGTAATAGTAGTAGTAGTAGTAGTAGTAGTAGTAGTAGTAGTAGTAGTAGTAGTAGTAGTAGGTAGCCACGTATAATGGAATGTACCCACTGACGACGACGCCTAATGACCATGAAGAATAAGCGCGTTCCAGTATAGCGGAATGTACCCACTACATGTCATAACGATGACGATGATGCTGATGAGGAAAACAAAATCAGGGGAACCCCCCTCCTTGTGGTCCGTAGAGCTTTTGAACAAAATCATCATCTACCCCATATGAAAATAATAAAACAGCGTGTATATACTTCATCAATATGCAAATAATGAAACATTGTGCATATACTGTATGTATAATCACACCACACCCCCCGCGTTTGTGTGTCAGGTCTTTGTATGATGATCGAGTGGGCAAAATTTACGGGGATTGACGGTTCACCAGATTACCTCCGGAGCTTCGCCCACTGATCATGATTCACTTCGTGGAAATGGCGTGATTTTTTTCATGCAAATCATATTTTTTGCTGCTCATTTGTCAATATTTGTATCATGAACACTCTTGTGTAATATGTTCAGTGACAGTAATAAAAGGAATGTCTACAATATTTCCAAATAACTGTGTCTGTAAAATCACGTGTCTGTACTATCCAATTATGTTCTTGAATTTAATAGCCATCTCTTGTTTCACAATAATACACTTTTATTTCGAATATTCATGTTGCATGGGCAACAGTGGACACTACTACTTGGAACTCCATGTCGGATTCAACATGACAGAGATATGCGTTAGGGCGGCATGTACCATTTCCTGCTTTTTATGTCATTTTTTTCAAAACAGCACAAAAAATTTTTGGACGTTAGTTTAGCCATCAGCCTGAGGGAGCTTAGCTTTCTACTTTTAATGTGATAGAGCTATCGAAGGCTTTGAAGTTTTACGGACTGGCGAAGAGATAATCGGACAGGCCAAGAGGATTTTGTGTTTCCGTGTATTTTTACCTGCTGAATGTAGACAGCATCCCACTAGTCTGTGCAAAAAAAAGGCACCGCTATGCGCATTTCAATGTACTTCTTAAATGCGTAGTTGCATCTAGCGAACGCCTACGCTTCCAACCGCTATTACTACATGCGCTTCATAAGCACTACTGAGTACGCCAACAGCGCCCAATAAAGGAAGACGGTGCATCGCATGATATAAAAAGAAATAAGATGGCAAAGAACCCTCAGGAGAACGCGCGGCGTAGCGAGAACAAGCACCCCGTCACAAAACGACAGTAACTTTGAAACAAATTCGCCTCGTCTTAGCTTACGACGCGCTGAACGAAGACCCTCAGCGTAAGTTCCACAGGTGAGGCATACTTACCTTAAAGCAGCTGACATCCGAAGTAGTACAATCCCGCGTCTTCTTCGCCGGCCAGCAGCCCAAACGAACGCGTAAAAAAGAAAAAATAGGAGCGAACCAGCGGCGTAAAAACACAACCTGTTTCAGCGACACTTGTCAGCGAAAAGCCCAAACATTTCGGCGTAATTTCTACGGCGACGCGTACGGTTTCAGCGCAAAACAAACGACACACGGGCGCCGCCATCTTGCTTGAAAAAAAAAACAAAACAAAAATAAACAAAAAATACCAGGAGCGCGTTCAGATCACGTGACCACTTCCAGCCAATAGCGGTGTAGCATTCGCCCCATACATCTCAGGGGATAAGTTACGGAAACACGCGACCCGGACAGGACGTATTAAAAAGAGTCAAAAATATGAACGTGAAAGCCGGGGCAAAAAAAAAATTTTAAATAGATCATTCCGGTACGCTCCCCGTCAAACAATGGTTAGCGGATCAGGGAATCTAACTACCGTAGAAAACCAATTGTTTACATTCTAAAACGCCTGAGAAAATAGAACATGCATTTATTTATTGCTGGGACGCCGTATTTTTTGGGACATCCTTCAAAGAAACTTGAAGGAAAGATCTTCCCATTACGAGCAATGGCATTCGTTTTGTGTGTGTCGACAATGAGGACGGCGTCTTATATGTCATGTTTATGTTAATTAGCCTTCGCAGCACCTGGCAGACTACAATGGCTGTCAGACATGTTCACCAGAACACGCTTCCTGTCCGGGAGAACTTCACTGCAAATATGCGGAATATTGCTGAAGTCTGTAAAGCCCAAGAAGAACCTCCCAGCCGGTTGCCAATTTTGGACGAACTGTGAAACATGAAAAAATTTTGATGCCCATGTTTGGCTTGGTCTAAGTGTGTTTTACCATTACTCTTTCTGTGTTAACATGTGTAAAGAAAAACCAACATTAAAGGGGAAAAAAATGACCATGGCGCTGTGGTTAAAGCACTCGACTCCCTTCGTCGCTGACCGAGAGGTCGTGGGTTTGACTCCCAGTCATCCTAGTTAATGAAACTTTTCGTCTGCTTTCTTTGTCACCTGCTTTTTTACCGACGTATTTCCGTGGCGGAAGTCCGTCAGTGAAGTCTTGGTGGACCCCGGCATAAAACACTTTCATGTTAAAACAGCGCTCTTCCTTGGTGTCGCCGGTGAGGATACCTAGACCTGCTCAAAATTATTTCCTTCGCCGAAGGGGAAGACCGAGAGGACTACGCGACGGTCGTCAGAAAGCTCGAAGAATATTGCATTCAGCAACGGAACGAAGGTCATGAAAGGTACGTATTTCTGTCCCGAATGCAAGGCGAAGCGCAGCCCTAGGGACCGTCCACTGACCAGAGGGAGCTGCGTTGCTCGCATTGGCCCGGCCCAAGTTCGCTGACATGGGCCGTTAGGGGCACGCAGAAAACAGACGCGCGCACGCGTCCCCCCTGTATTCAGGCCACAATCTGCCCACTCATGCAGGGACAGAAGCGTGTGCGTCGCGTTCCAGTTTGACTGACCCCGTCTCATAATTGCTCTTTTTATCCGCTAGGCTTTGCGTTAAGGCGCTGCAGTCATTCTCGAAAACTCGACTGCACGGTTTCTTCGGTCGCTGAAAAAGCAGGCCATATTCCTGTAACTTTGGTACTATAGTAATATCTGGAGTTTTACGTCCCAAAGCCACAATTTCATTATGAGAGACGCCACAGTGGAGGGCTCCAGTAATTTCGGCCATCTGGTGTTCTTCAACGTGCACTGAAATCGCACAGGACACGGGCCTCGAGCATTTCGCGTCCATCGAATTGCGACCGGGATGGAACCCGCGACCTTTGGGTCAGCAACCCAGCACCGTGACCACTACGCCACCGCGGCGGAACTTTGATACCAGTAGGGAAGACATGATTTGTGACCAAATGGTATTCGACACGCACTCTACAAAACTACGAGAAAAACTGCTGAGGGAGAAGAAGCTGACAGTCAACAAAGCCTTCGACTTGTGCAAGGCGGCTGTAACATCAGCACGACAAAATGACTTCTGGAGTCGAACGAAGAAAGAATCCGAAGTCAATGCCATCTCTGCGAGCAGAACCAGAACGACGCGCAAATGTCCAGGCCTTCATCCAGATGCAGTCGACGCAACTCCGCTCACGCCCCTCGACGTTGCCCCGCCATGGCAAGATTTGCTTTTCATGCGGCAAACCCAACCGCTTTGCTTCGGTCGTGCTGCAAAGAAAAAGCCGACGTTGACGAAGTACAACCCGAAGATAATTTAGACGTACTCGACGTCCCAATGTAAGATGTATTGTGCATTCTGGTTCAGCCGACTCGTTTCTTCCCTCCTGGGGTATAAGCCTACAAGAGCCAAATTATTCCCTGGCCGACTGACCATGAATGGCGCGGCGCTACAACCCAAAAATCGAAAACTGCCGTGGCTCGCGAACGATACGACGCAAACGCACCATGGGCATCTTTCAGCTTGGCCCACGTGTCACATAATTTTAATTTCACCGCGTGTGCGTCCCGTGCGCTGCATCCAACGCTGCGTGCATCGGTATTCTGCCACGCATGGCGTAATTGTTTAAGGCAGCGAGGTGCGGAGCGAGGGGTCACATGTTCGAATATCTGATCCCGCACTTCGAAAAATTTTCTTGTATTTAGTATTTTTGGCTTTTATGTGTATATACATACATATACGGGACATGACGACGGCGGCAAGAACTCACCGAGAGTGTCTATATGATTGCTATCTAAGAAAACAGTGTAGGACGGGGGGCAAGCTGTGTTATAATCGGGCAAATGCTTGTGCAGCTAAGTCTCGGTAATAACCGTGCAACATGAATCGCGGTGCAGCAGAAGTAGTTCAGGCACTTCAGTACTATTCACAATGCATCGGGAATTAATATTGAGTAGTCTTAACTCCTTGTTACATGACGCTCGGTAGGTCATGTGTTCAGCTAGGAAGAATGACGGTCTTCTGCCTTCACTCGCCTGTACTGAACTAAGAAAAATATTTTCCTTGCTTATTTTTGTTCTTAGCGCTATCCCACAGCAACTTCCGTTTCTTTTGATACTTTCAGCCTTTTGGCATTTTCGAATATTGCTTCCTTTTCATTGGAATTTGAACGTGCAGGATGATGGGTATTTTACCTGGTTTGCCTCCCTAGTCGGTGAATGCGTCCCATGGAATAATCAAATTTAACACCAAGCTTTTCTGCAAACATTTCCTTGACCACTATTTCTGTCAGTCTTGCCTCATTTTCATCAAGGCCTTCATCAATCCCGTGAATAAACAAATTTGACCGTCTGCCGCGGTATTGGAGGCCAGTAGACTTTTCGTTCTGAAAGTTTACAATGCGTTCAAGTGACTGTAACGCATTGTCCACCTTTTCACTGTGAACGGGGATCCTGCGTTCTTCGGAATCCTTTTATGCCGAAATTAAATAACTTACCATATTTTTCAATTCAATAAACTGTTTTTTTTTCAGTTCATGCACTTCCATCGTCAATTTTAGCTTGGCCGTTTGGCATTTCCTCACAAAATGCGTTCTTTGTGAGGCCAGGGTTTGTTTCCACATCAGCGCTTAAAATCCAACGACGAGCAAGAGAACACTCATATGGCTACAGTCCGACAATGCCGGTGGAATGGACACGGCCACGATACAACGGCAATCACTACGAAATGAACTGTTTAAACTAACCTGCAGGGCAGAACATACAAGCGAGTGACATGGTCGGGCCGGGTCCGCCATACCCACGATGGTTGAAGGCTTGCGGTGCTCAATTTATAGCAGTGTCCATCGATGAAGTGGCTCCGTGCTGCGTATCGGTAGCTACCCATAGCTAGCTGCCGATCCTTCGATCACCATGTTTCCAGGATAATTTTGCCTGTGGGTATGCGCCACCTTGACTGATAACAGGCAACAATATGCGTCGCAGGATCGTCCATGGTGAGGCAATTCGCTGTTTATATTGGAACATTTGGTAGCGGTTAGGTTCGGGTAACGTTTCACGCTTAAGTCTTTTCGTGTACTGCTTCGTACCTAAGGGTTTACCTGTGGCCTTAGCAAATGGATATTTTGCTCCGACAGCAAGTGACTACTGGTAAGTGTTTCGCAGCCGCACTTTCAGCATCATTATGACTGGTACCGTCCCAGCTCTGCAGCCACCATTGCACTCCAATAAAGAAGGCAATACAATTCCTATATAGAAGAGTTTAAGTCCAGGAAGTTGCAATGCCATTCACCGTGCTTTACAATAGGCTTCCAGAGCCCCGCAATCGCAGCATTTCGGGATGCCATTTAACGGACAATACCGTGGTGACCCGCGATTCCCTCATTACATTGTCTTGCTGAGTAACTCAGGAAGGCCATAATTACGGAATTGAACAGGCGAAACCCCGGTCTGTCTAAATATTTATATGCTGTAAATTAATGTTCCACATTCTCGGAGGAGAAGTGCGGTGAGCAATAAGCAATGAGATATAGGACGTAGTGAATAATACATCTACTTAAGGCAAGAAGTGGCCGCTCATCGGGACGATGAGTCTGAAGTGACTAGACGAGTAAGAATGGGGTGGTGAGCAACTGGCAGGCATTCTCGGATCATTAGTGGCAGTTGGGCGGTATCCCTCAAGCGAGCTGTATATTAACAACTTCATCTCACGGGTACAGACATGCGGGGAAGTAACCTGGAGGATTATGAAAAGGGTTTAGCTCAAATTGGATGCCACGCAGCGAGTCAGGGAAAGGGAACTGATAGCTCTTACTTTAAGGAACAAGCAACATGAGTCGAGTAACACACCCATACTAAGGACGTCTCCCTCGAAGTTCGGAGGGCGTAGGCATGGGCAAGGCATATACGCCGGTGTCTGAGTTTATTCCATACTTGCATACACAATTACATGGCTGAGAAGAAGTGAAAAAAAAAGCCGCTCATTTGCGGCTTCCCCTGCCGTATAATCGGCACTGAAAGTGATAATCGCTTCGTAGCCGCCTCGGTAGACCGTGATTGGTTTAAGACTATTTTCAGCAAGGGCTAATTTGCTCTTTTCGACGAGCATTTTATTCCCGCTGTACTTGTAGTGTCTTTAATTTTCGCGGACTACCCATGGCAGTCTTAGAATGGGCTTAATTGAGACGGGTAATAATAATAGTATCTTCGGTTTTACGTCCCAAAACCACCATATGATTATGGGAGACACCGTAGTGGGGGGCTCCGGAAATTTTTATTACCTGGGGTTCTTTAACGTCAACCTAAATCTAACTACACGGGCCTCAAGCATTTTCGCCCCTATCGAAAAAAAAATTACACCATCTCCCACTAAGGGAACCATGAGGGGATGCGAAGCAGCATTGGGGGATGCACACCAAGTTTCCGTTTACGTTCACTCGGCTGTCGAAGCTAAGCGTCGGCGTCGAGCTACCACTTCCGCTACAGAGAGACAACGCGAGTCTGCGGCGAGGGTTGCGAGGCTTTCGAGACAACTGCAGCGACCGGGAACCGACGGAGCGACCACACGATTCAAGCGAGACTTCCTCGACCAAGCGCACGCGCTTATATGAAATGGGGGGAGGGAGAGGAGGGAGTGGTTCTACAGGCTGCAGCGCGGGGGGAGGAGAGAAGGCGACCGTACACCTGAGTAAAGGAGGAGAGTGGGAGAGAGAGCAGGCGCATGTGCAGTGGAGCGGGGATGCCACCGGATCAAGCTAGCTCATAAGATGCTTCGAATCTAAAAGCGTCCGCCGCGGCCGGGATTCGATCCCGCGACCCAGCTGCGGGTCAGCAGTCGAGCACCTTAAACCACTAGACCACCAGGGCGGGTGAATGACAGGGGTTTTCCTTTTTATATATGGAAACGGGAAACACAGGCGGGGAGAAGGAAGGGCTGTGTGACGTCATTCGAAGCCCTCGGGTGAAGTACAAAGCATCTCCAACGTATGCTCTAGCGGGAACTCGTGGGAGGGTGCTCCCATTCTTCATGACACCTTATCAGCCGTCGCAGAGTTTTGATGCTTGTTTAATGGTTTTCTTTATTGAAACGAATACTGAGGTCCATGGTGTACGCCTGATTGCAGAGGAAGATGTGCCTGTTTGCCTTGAATTATTAAACGGTGCTTGAGCTTCTCCTTCAAGTGTAGAACGCCATAGCGTAATCAGGCCCCGTGCGCGTCGCCTTCTCATTTACTAGCCTGGTATCTGTTCTCGCCTCAACCATGTTGCCTCAATCGTGTCGCAAGAAAGCGAACGCCTGTGCGCGTAATATTGGCCGTTTTAAACTAACCTAGAATGCCTACTGCAAGAACAGTTGCGAAGTGCCCGCTACACATAGGCGTATGTACCGGGGGGGCTAGGGGGGCACTTGTCCCCCCACTGAGAAATGTAAGGGGGGCTGAGCCCCCCTCACTTTCGACAGTGGTGATTATCGCCAGCACACTCGGAAACCAATGACAGTGGCGAAGTCTCCCTTTAACGGAGAAATCACGTAATGAATGATATAGTGAGATATTATAGAGTTTCTCTCCAACGCTTCCTCCTGTAAAGATTGTCTTCCGTGCCTCACGAACGCGCACTGTAGGCTTTCTGTGTTGCGGGGCCCCCTATGCGACGCTTTCGTACCCTGCGGTCCAGCATTGCAGAGGAGGCTACCGCAGAGCAGGGGCTCTTTGACGTTAGAGCCCTCAGTAGTGTTTCTATACCGTTCTGCCTGACCTGATAATAATTGCTTCACCGGTGACGCGAAAATGAGCCCAAACGATTCAACGCTTTATGGACCGATCAAACGCTCTGCCTGTTTCAGGAAATATATGTTCTTTCTCCGAAAGCGTATACTATCGCCGCTGTGTTATATTCCAGCGGCTGTGAGTCGATAAGTGTGGAGAAGTGTTAGGTCACTTGGGTGTTTTATTTGGGCATAGCGGGGGGGGGTGCGAAAAAAAAAAGATTCCGCTTATGCTAGCTTGCAGCGATGGCGGCGACTTGCAACGACGTGACAAATAAGGTAGTCGGCTTGAGCCTGGGAAACGCAGCTTTGAAGCTAGCCCCGCAACTTGATCGACCGGACCTGGAATATGGACAATGTTGACGGTTTTGTACGCCACCCTGCCCCCTGTGAAGGGTTTGCGCCTGCTCCAAATAACGCTCATTACTCTCTCTCCCCTCTAAGAATAGTTCAGAGACAGTACGTAATCAGGGGCGTAGCCAGAGGGGGGGGGGTCTTACGCGGGGCTTCAGCCCCCCCTTCCCTCCCCCCCCCCCCCCGCCCCCCCCCCGAAATTTTTTCGTACTCTCACGTATCGCCGACCAAAAGAGCTACATGCGCCGAAAATCATCCGGGATTTTTTTTCTGGAACTACTTCTCGCAGTCGAAAAGACATTCGGTGCGAACATTGCTGGACCTTGGCGGCCCTCTATCTGGCTGGGCAGCACATCATACCGTCACAAATACCCTGCAAACAGAAGCGTAGTGCCGTCGATTGCCATCTGCGACGCAGCGACACGCTGATTAACGAGCTCCGCTCTCGCACACTGAGCCGTGCTACTGCGAAGGACTGACTGTCTTTGACTAGCCGGACGCTAGGGAGCTATAGAGACGGTATTCTGAATACATCGTTGCGGCGAGAGGTCTTGAACACGAAAGGATTATATCTTGCAAGGAGAGTGGTCATCGCTTACCGCCGACATTTCGTTCTCTTGCACCAGTACGGGCAGTGGGGAGTCGTCTTGCACAAAGACTACCGTCTTTTTATTTATAACAATGAAATTCCATGTGCACCGCGCGGGCTGGCAACGAAGACATCGCTCCCTTCCCATGAGGGAGGGAATCGAAGGTGTACGAGGCATATGACGACAGACACATGAGGAACTCAGGCGTCACTCGCGCCTCTCATTAAAAGGGGGTCCGGAAAGTATATTTTAGAGCGGAGTGAGCACATTACGAAGTGCGCGTGATTGAACACATATCTTCGGCTCTACTTTCCCAAGTAGAGAATCCTGGGGAGATGAAAAGTTATTTAACCACAGCACATCGTTCTGCCTTAGCCGACTAGTCTAGTCCAGCTTGGCATAGAAGATCAACGTAGAAGCAGCTGCGTAGCCCAGTAGCGCCCGAACACACAGCCAAGTAAAAGCAGCAGTTTCGGTCCCGGCCAGCGTATTTTTGAGGGGCCACGTGTATTTACAACACCATAAAAGATATTATGGCAGCACCCAGGGCACCTTCATTGAAAAGGTGCACAAAAGGGAAAACAATTGAGCACGTTGATGCGTTCTGCAAGCGTCTATTTTCTTGGTACCCCTGGTGGTTGACGCCCGGCTACGCTGAGGCAGCGAATATGAGCTCCGTTTTCTCGTGAGTTGCCTGCAGAACTAGGACTCTCGGGAAAAACCAGCGCTATCCAACGCAAGAAGGCTCGCCAGCGCTCTGCGGGACTGGTTGACATTTTGTCTCTTGGGACTTATCAACGTTGCCTGGTCATCGCATGCCAGCTTTTGTTTACTTTTGAACTTTCGTTATAGTCAGCCTTTGTTAACCTTATGCTTTTGAACTGTTAGAGAATTTCAATTTGTGCGCTGTCCTAATTATTCTATCCTATCGCCGGATACGAAATAAAGTTTTTGCTATCTAATGTTAATTTGCATAGTGCCGTAACCGCTGATGGATATATTGGTGCTACTTTATTTTTTACAGCGAAAGCTGTTAAGGGAGATCACCAAAACAGCCAATTTTGGTGCCGTAGTTGCCTGCCACCGCCGTCACCGGTGTCCGTAACCACTATTGCGCGAAATAAGAAAAAATGAAAGGAGCAAAAAGTTCTAGGACCACATGGGATTTGAACCCGGGGCCCTCTACGCAGCAGTCGAGTGTTCTACCACAGAGCCACGACTGCGCATGCAACTTCCCTCCCCTTCCCACGTGCACGGCAGCAAACCGGTTATCCTGGACTGGTTAACCTCCCTGCCTTTCCTTCTCCACCATTTCTTCTCTCTTCACGAAAAATACCTTATACAGACGTAATGTCGGGCCAAGGAATCGTGTTAACATATTTAATATAACGTCGTAGAAGAGAAAAATAATCGCCAGGCGTCACACAATACGAATTGCGCAACGAGTGGGTTGTTGAATGCTTGCAACCCATTAAAAATATCACGGCCATATCCACGAAGTGAATGATGATGAGTGGGCGAAGCTCCGGAGGTAATCTGGTAAACCGTCAATCCCCGTAAATTTTGCCCACTCGTTCATCATACAAAAACCTGACACACAAACGCGGGGGTGTGGTGTGATTATACATAATACATACAGTATATACACAATGTTTCATTATTTACATATGGGGTAGATGATGATTTTGTTCAAGAGCTCTACGGACCACAAGGAGGGGGTTCCCCTGATTTTGCTTTTCCTCATCAGCGTCATCGTCATCGTTATCACGTGTAGTGGGTACAGTTCCACTACACTGGAACGCGCTTATTCTTCATGGTCCATCAGGCGTCATCGTCATCTTTATCACGCGGAGTGGGTACATCCCACTAGTGGCTACCTACTACTACATACTACAAAGGAGGGACAGACCCACACCCTCAGGGAGCTTCGCCCCTAAAAGGGCTCAGCCATAATACTTCATCATGATAAGCCACAGCACAAACAAAGTGCACATAATGCCTTACAGATGTGTAGCGGGTACCACGCTTCGCCGCAGAATGAGAGAAAATGGCACAGTGGGTGCATCCCTACTTCATGAAAATTACGATTATTTATGGCGCAGTGGGTGCCTTGCATGTGTACTTGTACTGGTTGCCCCAAAGGAGTCCAATAACGGAGAAGCGCCGCTATTCCAGCTTTCGCTGTGACTGTGTTGCGTGTTCCTCGCTGGCCTGGGGATTTTTTTTTTGTCATTGTTTATATTATTCTGTGCATTGCTGAGCACAGAAAAACATTTCGTTTTTTTTTCCGACTCCGACCAATTTACTCTGTCTGCTTGCGTACAACCTACAAGCTTGTCATTCCCCATCGACGACTTTGGGCTGACGACCCCGGGTGACAGCTCGTGACACGTAGGTTTTCCATTTGCCAGGGCGGGAAGAGGAAGAGGGTCTATCCGGCATATGTCGCAGTTACTGCTCATTAAAGGAGGCGGAGAAAACAATTTTGTCGTCTTTGCACTCAAAATTTCGAAGCGTGTTGACGCATGGTTTGCCCCAGCAGTGCACTATCAATGCAGCTATTAATTTGGGCTGCTAAGGTGTGCGGACCAGCAGGGTGTGCATCCCCCTAGTGGATAAGGAAGGTTGGGGGGGAGCGCTCTTTGATTCACTTCTATACTGACCACTCTGACGTCAAGGTTGCTATAATGCCTTTCTCCGGTGAGCTGACATTTCAGAGATCATCCATCGGAACACACCCTAATTTTTTTTCGCTGTCCGAGAGGCGAATCCACATCGACGAGGCTGCTAAGGCGAATATAACGTACTAGCCATCCGGTTTTGCCAAAATCGCTTCCTTCTTCCGATGACTGTGCCTCTGACAGCGATCTGTTGGCGAAAGCATGGCGACTGTCTTCTCCTTTATATGTATGATCTGGCTAGAATAGTTCCATTTCTACTGCGCTGCTATTTCCGAGCTCAGTTAGCTTGGCATCTTGCAATACT
>JALIZH010026603.1:0-19015 GCA_030522465.1 Rhipicephalus appendiculatus
CAATGATATTTCGGATTCAGCTTTCTTTTCATCGAGTGTCTGTGCTCCACTGACGCGCGCTTCTCAGCGACAGGTACAGCTGGGAGCCAAGGAAATAACAGGCAACGGTAAGAGAAATAATCGCTGCAGGTAATTAGGTGTCGACGGGCGCTTCCTGTGCTTTCATTGTCACGGACGAACTGGTCGTATTGTCGTTGCAGAACTGTTGCTGGTTATTTCACATTTCCTTCTTCCTATATCTTCTCCCTACATTTCTTTCTTTTCGCCGTTGTCTCGATGCCTCGGAGAGATATGCAAATCAGTTTCTGCCGAAGCGTTCATTGCTAATGCCAACCGTATCTGGTTTTCTTTTCCTTGTGGTGTGATAGACCGAATTCCGGGCCTAACGCTTTTCTTTCAAACTTGTACTTCTTGACTAGGAACGAGACACGCTCAGTGCGTGTCTGAGAGAATGTACAGGGCTGGTCAAAAGTTCCCAGGCCACTATCCCACGTATTCCTATGGCAGCGTGGCCTGGGAACTCTTGACCCCCCTTCCCTCTGTACGTATTGGAGGCACTTTCTTTATTACGCGTCTCACCTCCCCTACCTCATCAACCAGCAATTTTGTAAGATTTTTAATTCTTGATTGCTTTTGGATATTTAATTTTCAAGACTAAACAAGAGAAATGGTCTTCATTTCACCAAATGGGCGGGTAGTTCGGTCATATTTTTTATAGGAGGTTGCCTACGAAAGACCAATAAGTATTTAAGGGTCCCTATTTCATGGCACAACTACGTATTTCCTACGCGAGCACCTATCTCAATCGGAAAGCTGCTCCCCAATTATTACGCTCGTTTAGAATGTCGAATGCACAGAACACACAGAATCTAGCACCTTTGGCGTAATTTCTCGCGAATCTGCATGCTTTTTGTGTACTGCATTTGAGTTATAATAACTACTTTTTGTCCAAGAAGTCGAGACCCAAATGCTACAATGCGCATGGGTGTACTTTCAATAGCTCCCGACAAGAACAAAGGCACTCAACACGCGGAAATAGTAGTCTAAACGCACAAAAAGAAGTGCGCAATGTATGGAGCATGAAGGTGATTGGATTTAACAGAGTGCGTGACGGGCGATGACCTCTCTTTTACAATCGTGGACCTACACCCTTTGGAAGACCTCGTGAATAAGCACGGTATTTCTTTGTAAGTACAACTACAGCAAACAAGAATGTTCTTACATTGATGTGGTTCCTTAAAGCATTTACTTAAAGATATGGCTCTCATAAAAGCTTCCCTGTAGCGACATATTTTTCAGAACACGAAAGACTTCCTGAATAGGTTTGGGGCCAATGGTTAAGCCTCTCTGGCATCATGCGAAGAAAAGTCGGAGTTACAAATCTTAAAGAGAGGTAGGGGTGGGAGACCCAAAGGGTACGACCGCAGTAATGAACCCAAGATAACACTAAAGTGCCTAGACGGAGCCGAAATAAGGCAAGTCGAGGAGCTCAAAAGACTGGGGTATTACACCGACGACAAAGGTTGTAACTTTACTACCGTACAGAAAATCTTGGAGAAAACGGCATAGGTCGTGAGAATTTTAAAGAGAATAACAAACAGGCACAGATGCATAGGCGAGGAGAGCGCGCTACGGCTCATCCACGCCTTCGCCATTGCTCTTTGCCGCTTTAGCTATGTCGGGAGGTCTAGCAAAATAGTTGATCACGGACCGCAACAAGTTAAACCGCTCTACTCAGAAAGCTAACGAAGTGCACCCTCGGGTTGCCCACTAGCACGCCGAACGAGAATCTAGCAGAGCTTAGGAATGCATAACACCATGGAGGAGATTGCGGAGGCACAACAAGGTAACGCAACTCGATAGATTAAACAACACGTGCGCGGAATAGGAAAATACTCGGTGCGATAGGACTAGACCCGAATAGAATGCGTGAGCCCGCGGAAGGTCGAGGTGGAGCTGAATCGCGAGCAGAGAGATGCGATCAGAACCACCCCTTTCCCGGGGAACATATATCCGGTACATAACGCAAACAAGGAGAAAGGCGAGGGCGCAGGCACTCCTTAAAGAAATTGAGAGCGTGGGAACACAGGCGGCGATCGTTGACGTGGCCTGAGTCAGCGGTAGAAAAACATACACGGCAGTACGAGAGGTGCAGGACGCGATAGCCGTACACAGTAAGGAATCGTCGGTCGCAGAACAGGCCGCGATAGCCCTGGCGGTCAGGGGAAAAGAATGAACCCACGTATACGGTGACTCAAAAACGGCGGTGAAAAGCTTCGGGAAAGGTCTAGTAGCCAAATGCGTAACAAAGATTTTAGGAGAAGGCGAAATCCCAGAAACAGAGATCAGATGGTTTCCTGCGCATATAGGGCAAGTTGATGGAACCCGAGTGAACCTCAACGAGGTCGCCAACGACCGGGCACGAGGACTGCCATGTCCGTTCCAGTCAAACTCGAGGTGACGTCCATGACCTTTCGAGGGACACAAAATATTCACTACTGTCGTACAAAGAAATTACAAAGCACTGCCACATGGAGCGTGGGCATTTTCCGTAGCCACACCTAAAATTAAATAGACCACAGGCGGTCAGTCTGCGGTTATTGCAGACGGCTACCTACCCGACACCGTACATGAGTCGAATATAACCGGAGCTGGAATTAAAAACAGTGTGCGATGCATGTAATGGCGTCATGGAAATCAGACAGGTGATGGTGGGACCCCCGCCTCTCTCGCCGATCGTGACCGGGAATGGGAGAATTGGATGCGGCTCGTCAAGAGCGACGAACTCGAAGACCAGTTAAGGGATGTCCAGAAGGTCCACGATGAAGCCACCCGTCTGGGATTGGTGGTGCCGACGTGGACGCGGCCCGCCTCGGCCTAAAAAACCAAGCTTCAGGATTGTTTTCACTAAAGATATTTAGTCAGTCAATCACGCGAAGAAATAATATTTTGCTTATTTAGGGTAAATTATGCGCATTTTTTTGGTTGTTGTTGTTGCTGCTGAGCATCCCCCTGTTCAGCTACATTAAAGCTGTTATTTGCGGTAATAGTACAACAAAGGCGAATACAGTCTTTCAAAGCTTGATAACACGGTACCTTAGAACGCAGTCCAAAAGACGCGTGGGCGAAAGAGCGAAGTAGGAAGCGCTTTTCTTTTTTTTTTTCAGATGCCTTTATTTTGCATTTTTCGTCTGTTACAAAAAAAAATGGTCGCTAGTAAATGCTTCGAAGCCATAGAGAAGCGCTGTTTTTTTACATAAAATGCAATCAGGACGCGTGAAGATATCCAAACTGGCAAACTGGCTAAGCTCTATACATACACACCAATTCATGCTTACTATTCTGTTCAGCTACTGTTCACCCTGTTCACCGTTCGGGATGACTTATACACCGGAAGCTAACACCTATTCTGCCTCACCAAAGCTTTTTTTCATCACACTACAGTGCCCTTTCATCCCACTACAGTGACCTTTCGCTGATTTCGCATCGCACTGATTAGTAGACTAACTAGGCCGTTACCAATTGACAGGAAGGAAACAACAAAAAGTAAGGAGATCCCCACAATAACGACGACGTTATAGAAATCATGCTGCGGGTTGTTGTCAACACAACATCGTTCTGTATTACGCAAAGCGTTACGAAGTGGATCAAAGCCCTCGTGTAAAATGGGAAGCTACGTACGTGGCTGATGCAAGAGTGTGTGGGTGTGTGTGTAGTGGAAGGTGAGGTGTGCGCAGCCTGGCGACAATGATGACAATGGTGTGCCACCATTCGGCATGACTTATACACCGGAAGCCAACGCCTAGGTGAGGACACGCCGCTTGTCAGATTCCACACAAGTACTGGACGCGTGCTAGTGAGCAAAGATGTACTGAATGTCTTATACAAACAGTTGGATGTGTGATCTTCATGTGACGTGTGCTAAATGATGATTATAGTTTGCAAAGCGACGATCTGAAACGCTGAATTCTGCTCTACCTGGTCCGGTCATGAAACCTGGCACAGCGTTTTACAGTTTAAGGAAAGATCTTCCGGAGGCTTTTCCGCTACATTTCCGTAACATCGTAAAATAGGAACGATTTCAATGACGGCGAATATTTTCCGATTAACTTCAGCTTGTTTTGAACAGAGGCATTCCTTACGTAGCTAGTGAGCTAGTCGAAGAAGAAGGTTAGGGTAATACGAAAATGCGAACAAGCACAACGCTCGCGATAGCCTTCTAAGTGGGAGTTAGGTGAAACGGTGTAGTTGTGTTTATGCTTTTCATTACTATCGAATAAATTAACACATCTGCCAGTCCTTCCAGTGTAACCTAAAACAAGATAAAACAGCTTTAAGCGACGCGTATTGTGTCACGAGCAAAGAAATGCGCACGGCTAATGCAACAACAACCAATGCCACTATCTACATACGTTAGCTTAGTTCGAACGATATAACCTATATTGAATAGCGTCTCAGAAATACCGTTAAAAAAGTTGGGCTTCACTCAAATTTGTTTCAAAATCCGAAGAGCCTTTTCTATGCACAACCGAGTAATGAATTAATGCACCGGAGAAATTTTTTAGCACTAGACATATATACCTGTTCAATAGGCGCCCATGCAGCCAAGTATGGACCCGGGTATGGATCCTGCGTAGCCTCGGACAAGGCTACGTGTAATACTAGTAGGGGAGGTAGACTAAATGTCTTTCTAACGCAGCCAATCAGGGCGTTCCTTTCGCAAGCCTGGAGCTCACTTAGTCAATCTGCCTTTTGAGGCTTACATGGCGATCTCATGACGCGCAAGCTGCATTGGCTTTGTTCTGCTCCACAGCGCAATTGGCTGTTTGTTATAAAAGGACAAGGGAAGGAGTAAAAAGTGTTTACAATGCTTTGGTGATCTAGCAAAACGGTCGATACGGCGCCCTCAGCGAACACATTACCAGCGAACACATTACCAGCGAACACATTAACAGCGGAGGCGTTATAGTCAAGCTATGATCCGTCCACAGCGACGTCGTTTGCAGCATAGCGAATGCGGGAGAAGGGGCAAGCGCATAGCGAGAAAGAAATGTTAGCATAAGCCAAGCATAGCATAGCATAGCCTAGCATAGCTGAGTAGGAATAGAAAAGCGAGGTTGACGGTTAGGAGAAAGGGAGAGAGTAAAGCTTGGTAAAGCAATGAAGTCTCGCGGCAATACATGAGCGACGCTAGTGAAGAGGAGGAGGAGGGATGTGACCGCAAAAAAGAAGCGAGAACAAAGAAGAGGGGGAAGGAGGAAGGAAGGAAAGAAGACGAGGGTAAGGAAAGATGTTAGCCAGTCTAGTAGGACCGGTATGCTACCCTACACTGGGGAAAGAGAGTTTTAAAGATGGAGAAAGAGAGAGAGAGGTGAGAGCACGCACACACAAAATCACACTTCACAGTCATCACAGCCGTAAGTCTATATTCGCCGGTGCGACTCTGTTGCCTTTAAGAAGTTTAGCACTGCATTGGTCGCCTTCACCCACGATGACCTCTCTGGTCGACTTTCCAGAATGGTTTCTACCGTTATCGGTCTCTGGTCTATGCGAGCTAGAGCGGCTGCTAGTGTTGTTCTCTGCGGATTATAGCGAGGCCAGTCACAGAAGATGTGCTGCAATGATTCCTGGCTACCACAGTTGTCGCAAAAAGGGTTATCAGCCATTTCGATTCTATAGGAGAATGACTTGGAGGAAGGTGAGAATAACTCATTGTAAGGTGGCGTATGGCTTTGGTAACTAAGGCTTTCGGGTGTCCTTAGGTGTTTTCAAAGCAAAGGCATGCCTAGAAATTTTTAAAGAGGCGCAGCACCATGAGCTAAGGAATGAAATCGGGAACAGGTCTTACCCTTTCCTTATACGCCGTAAAATGCGAACATGCAGCCTTATATAAGAACGCCACAAGGAACCAGAAACCCATAAACATTATGAATATCACTGTTTTCTGGAAATTTGTAATTCATTTATTGTGCCTACAAGACGTGCACTACGACATCAATGACTATGGAAACCGCTATTAGCGGGGTTGATTTAAGTATGAAGATTGTCCAGGTCATGAGTAGTGGGACAAAAGAGAGCAAATGATCATTCGTGAAATGTCGCCTAAAGCGCACATATAGATTTATCCTGCAGGTGCCTCGAGAGAAGGTCTTTTTAATGAAGGAATGAAACAGCAGTGAAACAACGAAGAAAACATGAAAATACAAGCATTTCACTTTGAATTCATAACATGTACTTTCAATTAAATCGCAATGTGTTTAAGTTTCTGACAAGCTTACTGCACTGACAAGAATAATCTGCCACTTTTTCTTACGGTTAAAAAGACGCAAGATGTTTTGTTTTGCTTTAAAAGTACCACGTTATGGTCTGTCGACTCCAGAAAAGGCTGATCAAAACCAGACGAATCCTTCAATGACCCTTCAAGTGTGCGATTAAAAGGAAGGTCAAAGATCACAGTCGGTTATACATTTATTTTGCGCATAGAATATTATCGAGGGATTTATGCTTTCATAACCCTTCAGAGTTTCTGCAATAGCACGCATTCCGCAATTTTTAAAAAGAATATTCCGTTTGCCTTCTTTTACCTATATAAAGTATTATAGGACAGTGGTAACATGTCTCAAAAAGACAGCCTCTCATGCAGCGTCGGAAAAAGCTGTTTTACGTGTGCCATGGGCAAAGCTACCTAGCAGAATGTAGCCCTTATGTCATTGAATATGTCCTCCACTAGCTGCAAGAGCAGCATTTTGTTGAACTCTCTGGTTGAGGTCGACGAGAATGAAAAAGAACGGTCTTGCGAGCCATCTCCTCGGGCAACTAGCCATGGTTGGGAATATTTCCGGGCTCTCTTCTATGAAAAAGACAACATTGTATCGCAACGATATAAAAAAAGAAAACTAGACGAAGGTTGCGGCCATCTGCATGCGATCTCGAACACAAGAGAAGACAAACAACTAGAAGTCTTTCGAAGTGGAGAAATGATGGCGGAGCAGAGGGGTTAGCGAGATGGGACCAGTTCCATTGTTTTCTATGACGAAAATACAGGACGAAGCTAGATAAATCTTCACTTGATACGCTTAAGCGGCTAACGACTTCGCTAATTACAGTGGTGGCTTGATATTTTTGTGGCAGTTTGTAGGTGCGCTGCCCTGCTCCTTACTGTACTTTCATTTCACTGCTTCTTATCTGCCTTTTTCGCTTGCGATTAGTGTTGGCTAGAAGCTGTATCTCGATCAATGGATAGTGTTGATAAACGAAATCCGTGTGGCATGAAAGCGTCTAATACGAAGAAACCCAGTAGTCGCTATTGTGGTACTAATGGCCTTAAGACGAGGAGAGTGGACAGCCATTGACTCTTGGTCCAAGCGATCTATCACGCATCGTGTAATCTTCGCCTTTGTTTTGTTTTCCGTTCCGCAGCTGTTTTCTTAAGGGGAGGATAAAGATAGAAATATATTTCTCCGCATCTGTAAATTACCCTTTGACAATGCCAAAGGACCACTATTCCAGTAAGAAGGCACTTGGTAAGGGAGAGTACGTGCAAGAAAATGCAAAAGATTGCCTACTTGGCTGGTTGGTATTGCATTCAAAAATGAATATACTTTCTTTGTGCGCAGAACTTTTCAGAAACGAAGTCAGAATACACTCTCTTTGTGCGCAGAACTTTTCAGAAACGAAGTCAGATAGCACAGCGCCCACTCTTACAAGCCTGGTTGTAAGAGTGCGTTCTGTCCTATCTGACTTCTTTTCTGAAACGTTCTGCGCACAAAGAAAGTATGTTCCTTTTAGAAATAAAATGCAGCTGGTGGTGCCACCTTGGAATTACCCCACCAACTGGCTTTGATGTGATATACTTTAGGGGGCCTACTAAATCTTACACAGTTCCTAATCTGCAAACGTTAACTACGTTCTTTCATCGTGGGACAAGAGGTTTGCTACACCAGGTTTTAAGAAGTTTTCTTGAGCAAATATGACGAGGGACACTTTGAAGTTTTGATGTCACCCGTGACATCGCGCTTACATTGATATTGAGAGATAGTGACAGAAATTAAAAGTAAAATAGTGTTTCACCTTTATTTTCTCACGATATAGAAAAAATTTGGAAAAAATATATGGTGCAATGAGTCGCAGAATAGTTTTCAAAAGGTCTATACTCGTTCATTGTTTCAAATCAATGTCCCTTTGGGGTCCACTTAGTAACGCTGCATCCTTGTGTCATGCGTGTGACTTCTTTTTACTCCGTACACAGTGCAATGGGGCCTGAATTACTTGTGATACTGCTCAGTGTTCTTATTCCAAATTAGAACAAGCAAAACGCGTGCTTGGCGTTTTTCCCTTCGCATTATCTTTCTTTTTCATTCTCGACTATTTCTTTCCGGAGGACCATAAAAACAGCAATCCACAGATTTGAAAGTAGCCTCATTTCCTGCACAGTGATTATTCTGTAATCGGCTTACTTTGCGCCATTATACAAAAAACAGATGGTCACAGCGAGAAAAAAAATATACAAGGAATATCAGCGCGAACTACCAACTGTTTATCGCGGTGAAAAAGTAAAGAATATGTACAGGTGGGTACACGCAGACGCAGAAATTTTCTACCTACCGACGCTATCTGGCAGTGCCGCCCAGCTCTTTTATTTTTCTTTTTGGCTGTGCACTAATGACAGTCGTTTTATCGGAGTAAGCTTCGATTGCTTCCCTTTGTCTCTGGTTGCCTTACTTGCGCAGGATTACCGTTCCTTCGAACACTGGATCGCACTTCCACCTACTGCAGTGACTCAGCAGGTGTCCCGGATCTTCTAAGCGACCGCAATTGTATCGATGCTCACGCAGCCTCAAGTTCACTCCCGCTAATAGACGAATGAAGCTCCAGCAAGGCCGATGAAGCGCGAACAGCTTCGGCAAGCGATACCTCCAAGGCTAAATCTTGCACCCGCCATCATGCGGCCTTGTAACACTGCTCACCCATCACACCAGGGTTGCCGTTGGGTGGACATGAAAAGGCGCCAGAACTCACGCCAAAAGTAGCCAAAGTAGTCATGTCATTGGTAATCATCGCCAAATTTCTAGCCAAATAGAACAGAAGCGGTATAATCAACAGAGTCTTTACTATTGATGAATAAATAAAACCACTTTGGATAAGTAAAACCACAAGTTTAAAAAAGAGCCATGACGCCAACTGGAAATTTTCGTCGCCAACGGGGTCCAAAAGCAACCAGTTTGGCGCGAAGTAGCCACCAATGGCAGCCCTGCATCACACTCAGTTTAAAATCTTAATGGTAGTGCAATCACGGTTACTGAGGAAAACGAAAACGCAGAAAGACATCTTCATTAGCCGTAACGTGCTCGTATTTCATTGGTACTTAGCTGTATGTATCTCCTGAAGTGTCCCTTTCTCACGCGTAGTCGTAGCTTTCAGAACGCGCACTCCTTGTGTATCCCTTCTTTCAGTGTCATGTCACTCCGTCGACTTACAGGAGTCACACTTTCTCTAAAAACAACTGTCTTGCACAACTTGCGAAAGCTGTTCTGCTCGACGTCAATGATGAAAAGTGGGCAAGTTAAAATGCTGACGATGCTAACATTGCTACATGGCTTTTTGGTTTTCCTGATTTTCGCCCTCACAACAAGTTGTTTTGCTGAAACGTGAGCTACAGCGTGATTATTAGTTGTACGACAATTTTTTTATGACTTCAAGCCAACCCCCCCCCCCCCCCCCCTTCTCCTGCACTCGTGTCTTGTTAGCGAGCCGCTATGTGTAACTCAGGAGCTATGAAAGTGCAAGAAAAAAAAAGAAAGAGAGTCAAGAAACAGATCGAAACGAAGAGTAAAGCAAAACAGATGAAGATGTGCGCATTCGTCGCTGTAGTAGCAAAGCGGATTCATTATCCCTCGTTTGCAAGGCGAAAGCAGGACAGCTTGGAATCGGCAGGGGTCCAGCTTGTTACTGCACCAAGACTCCTGCTAAGTACGGACCGAGGTGCAGCGCTGATTGCTTGTTGCCAGGGGGGCTGTTCTCTATCCGTCTGCTTTCTCAGAGCGTCACCCTCAGGGCGTCTACAGTGTCGCTTGTACAATTGTTGATTTCTCGACAGGCGCCTGAAATAAAACACAGTACGGGAGAGCTGCTTAGACAGCGCTGTCGTTTCTTGCATCCCGGGCACTGCAGAATACTGTTTTGCACTAGTATATGCTCTTCGTTCGTGCTACATTTTGAGAGGAAACTGAAGAAGGTGGACAGTGTCCGGTTTAACAGTCCGGAGCACTTCGAAAAACATTTTCAGCCAAGCTGTCACTTTTCTTTCATTAGATTGTGGATTTGTTGAGCACGTTTACAAGTCGCGCTCCCGGCATTATCTCCTAAACTGCAGCGTCTGTGGTCTTCACGGATGCGACTCTAGCCATCGCGCTAGCTAATGAAACTAAGGATGTCCTATTACAATCATCAGTTATTGTTACCGATTTCATGGTGCATATAGACTCTTCCTCAACGGGTGGCTGCCATGCTGCGCCTATCGCCTATTAGTACCCGACCTATCGCAGGACTATGCGATCATCTGGTGCCCGTCTCACGCAGGACTCGGTGGCAATAAGAGAGCGGACGGCGCAGCTCGTGCTTTTAGCGACCGAGCGGCCGACCACTCCGTCGAAAACCCTTTCTTAAGACGACACATCCTTGAGCACCAACGAATTTATCGACGAAAGTACAGTCCACCACACCTTGATCACTCCGGGTCAGACTCCTCTAAAATCCCGGATAATGAATGAAGAAAAATGAATGGCTATATAGTTGCGCACAGCGTAGGGTTGATCGTAAATTCTGTAAACCTAAGACAAAGATAAAACTACATAAAAGGCAGATGTTAAAAGTAGCGTACTATTGATGTGATATAGTAGAACACATTTAGTACAGTAGAAGACCAATTAACTAGAGGAGTAATATTTAAAATTAATAAAATGGCGAAAGACCGCATGAAAGCTGAAACCAACGAGCACATTCGTTCACCTCAAGTGAAAATAGGAGAGAGAGAGAGCGAAGTTATTAGAAGGCTGAGATGACGGTCTGAGCTTGTGCGCTCTGGCCTGACACTCAGCACAGGGGAAAAGGGAAAGGGAAAAAAAGAGTGATCAAGATGATGATGGGGACCGCAATACGTGATGCGTATGAACAATGACCACGTAACACACCGTGGTCTTTTTAAAGTCTAGTGTCAAGTCTAGTACTCTTCAGAAAATCTATAAATGCCCTTGTAGCAGTCATTGATGCTGTCTAGTCGGACATTGCGGACAATAGGATAGCTTCACTTAGTGTGTTAAGTGAAGCCAGTGTCTTCCGTTGGGACACGTACAGGGAGCAGTCGCACAATAAATATGTTAGTCTCAACGACTTGACAGCGCCCACAGTTCGGGCTGTCAGCACGGCCGATAAGGTGCGCGTAGCGTCGGGTGAAGGTGAAGAATAGTCGAATCCGGTGAAGCAGACTGGCGTGGTGTCGGTTTATCTTAGCCGGCTGTCGATCGCACGCAACGGAATGGTCACTCAGTCATCTTCCAATGGGTACCTGGATACTGTGGCTTGGCAGGCAACGTGCTCGCTGATGCTGCGGCAAAAACCGCTATGGATAACAGCGCCGTTCTGGTAAAAATTCCGTACTCTCGAAGTGACGTGAACTTCTTGTTGAGATCGCTTATGCGAGAGTTCACAACAACTTACTGGTCTCAACCGGACAATCGGCATAGGCGTCTGCTGGAAAATAGGAAGTTTATAGTTTGAGGGGTACGCAGCTTTTATGCTCAGGACTAATGTGCGGCTCTTCTCCCCTTCGCTCCACCGCGCTCTGGCTTCATGGTACCGTGCGCTTCGCGCGGCGCTAGCATAACGTCCTCCTAATTCGGGCCGCGGCCGCATTTTCAGTGGAGGCGAAAATGCTCGAGGCCCGTCTACTTAAATCGAAGTGCACGTTAAAAAAACCCAGGGGGTCGAAACTTCCGGAGTCCTCCAGTACGACATCCCTAATAACCATAACGTGCTTTTGGGTCGTCAAACCACAACAATTATTATATAACGCCCTCCTCACACTCTTCCGCACCGAACGCATGAGCTAGTGGCATTCAAGGCATTTGAGTAAACATTAATGTGGCCTGATATACTTCTGGTTAATGGAATGTTGCGCTGTCATCTTTCTGACGAGGGCAATCTCAAGAGCCTTGCTTGTTCGACAGGAATACCAACAAAACTGCAGGAGCTACGCAAAGCCAGATAGCTGGCGTCGCTGCCGTTCTGGAAGGTTCTTTTTATGTTCCCCAGTTTTCGTATCTGCGATGAAATGTTTACACCTCTTAAAGCAAATTTACGCTGTCTTTACAACTTTAGCTGTTATATATAGAGTACACGAACATTACGCTTTCAGCGGGTTTATTGTTACTTCCAACGATAGGCTATTTATGCTCTAGTTCAAGCTGTTGTCCTTCAGGTTGAAGAATATCTTGCTTTGCCCAGGCATCGGCTCAAATTGTCAGCCCAACTCTCAATTCGAGAAAATCTGTAAACAGTTATATCCATGTGCCTAGATGTATGGGTCTGATGTTTAATGTTTAAGGTCGATAATAAAGCTACTATAAGTTATTTATCTTTTTTCTCTCCGAGGGAAGCAAGTGAAGCCTCTCGCTTGACATTTATGTTATTGGAGTCCCCTTAACGTGAAGACAGAACGATGGTCGCTTTGCTATTTGTTCAAGAAAAGCCAATGTGAACGACGCAAAAGTTATCAAATGAGCCATAAAAATCCGAAATGCACGCCAATGAGCGAATGAAACGTTATTTTTTTTTAACTTTGCAGCTGCACTGGTTTTCTTTGTCGCTACGAGCAGGAGCAAGATTGCATAGGGCCAGAACCTGCAGTATATACCAATACACGGAGTACATGGGGCTCATGCAACGCCTCGCATATGAACAGCTCACGGGCGACGTTCCTGTGGCCATTCAACAGTAAGGCTATTGAGCCGGTCGGGCACCAGTGGAAGGAACAAAGAAACAAGGAGTGCGTCCCAAACAACAGCGTTGGCGAAACTAAGGAAGAACGATATAGAATGAAGGAAACTACTGAAGAAATAGACATGCAGGTGGAAACAGCGCACTTATTTTGGCCTGCAAGGAAAGAGAACGCCACATCTGCTACAGCACCATCAGCACACACTCTCAGCTAGAAAGAGCCATATTGGAGGCATTGCTGGGCATTATTGCATTGGTGGCCTCTTCGCCCTGAAGTCTCGCCGATGGGTCAGTCGCGGAAGTACACGCCGAACTCTGTGGGAGGAAGCAATTTCGCCATCTACCTCTGTGGGAGCAAAAGAAAGTAGGCCTGGAGGGGCCGAGTGTGTGAAATGGCGAAGACAATCGACGATTCAGGAAAAAGTAGTGAAAGCGAAGGTATGTGTATAGAGCCCTGAAGGTAAGCGGTGCTTCCTGTCAATATCTGCCGGTGGCTCACCTTCCTTTCTGGGGCTCCTTTTGTTTGACTTAAGCGAAGTTCCTGCTACTGTCGTTGGCGACGCGATCATGGGTTACTTCTTTTCAAAGGCCGTTGTTGGTAGTGTGCTGGTATTTTTGTTTTCGCGTGGTAACCGTGCAACAGAGTAACTATAGCTCTCGCAAAGCGCGAGTGGGCTATGTGTGAGTGAGTTGATTGACAAAGAATAGGTGAATATCAATAAAAGTTATCATGTTAACTGTCGCATCAGTTTACAGATAACAGTTAGATGCGTTTACGCTCAACCTTGTAGCGCTGGGCAACGAGACACACGCATGCCTGCTAGCAGAAACCACAAGAGCAACGGAACCTTCAGCGGCATATACAACAGGGCACTTTTTGTATATTGAGTAGTTTAAATGACGTCTTACGCTCAAAGTCAGACAGAAAGGTCTTCCCTGCATGCTTGGCACTCAATACTGTAGCACGTCGTCGTTCGATTAATGTGAATAAGTTGGTCAATTATCCAGCGCTGTAATAGCGCATGTAAAATTATTCGCACCACTGCCACGCGCACGCCAACGCACACGTTAGGCGAGATGTGTCTAATACACATTCATACGCCTCCAGTAGGGAGTAAGACAAATACTATCAAGTCAAGTTCCTCAATAAAAAGAACGTAGGCAACAGCATAAAAACTCACGATGTCGGCAAGTTCTCACCGTTTTGATTTTCTAATCTAGCGCCCAAGTGCCTTTCGTATCGAAAAGGTACGTGAATATATAAGTAAAGTACTCTTCTGAGTGCTAAATATATAGTGCGGTCTCCGTTGGAGCAAGTATTGAATGCCAGTTGTTATAAAATTAGGCTACCAACTACAGGCTATTGTAACTGAAATCGTGGCTGACATCGGCTAGTGTTTCATATTGATCACTGTATGTGTTCTCTTTGTTGCATAATACTGAAGTTTCAAGAAGTGCTTACGCATTAAGAAATCCGCAGTAGGGAGTGACTGCTTCCATTTTTTTAGACTCGAGCGTTGTTTCCTTATCAACCGCAAAATCAACGGCCGGCAGGGGGGAGCTGCCAGAACGAATGATGGTATATGATCAGCGCATTCAGGTGCTTCCTATGTTGCAAAATTTGTACCACAATAGAGTCTCCTTTCAAACCACTTCAGATATAGGCTGCTTTTTCAGAAGACACCTCATCGTTGTGGAAATGTCGATTCGGCATACACATGCAGTGAGATATTCTTCAAATGAGAAAATGGAGAAAACGATTAATAAGAACGCACAACGAGACGCGAGGTTCTTTTCACCCAGACAAAGAAATCTTTAAGTGATGTACAAAACCACGTTTTTCTGTAAAGGCTACGCGCGGCTCATATAGAAGAGAAAAAGCCAGATATGTCATTTTGCTACCTCCGCGCGGAAAGAGCGGTTTTAGATTTCTTCCCCTCAAGCAGTCGGCCAGGGTTTTGGAAAATTGTGTTTCTGGCATGCGTTGGTTCCTGCACGAGTCATGCTTTGCCGTTTGAAGCTGTTTATTTCTTACTGAGCAGCATGTGATCGCCGTTAATTTAGTCAGATTAGTATTTTACAACTCATGCATTATATTCTCTGAAATTAGAATTGTCGCAACCGTGGAACTATAATATTTCCGGCATTACAACAGAGAACTGAACCAAACGTCCGATTATTGCAGATGCGTTGCATTAGTTTTTTTTTTTTTTGTATTTTTTTTGGACCAAGAAATTTTCCTTAACATTCTAGGGGCATATAAAAGAAACACCGAACATCATAATGCATTTTTCTTTCGCTAAGGGAATGCAAAAACGCTTGAAAAATTCATACGAAAAAATAGAACCTTGTGCTTCCTTCGTTATTATAAACGTAGAACTAAGCAATGTCATGCTTATACACCATAAGTCTACTGTTTGCTTTAAGAACCGCCTAGAGGCTGAGCACTTCAATGAAGAGATTAATATCCTGTGTATGTGATCTATTACCAGTAAGCTTTTTCATGTTTGATGTCTAATGCCTATTGTGTGCTTCAACGTATTATGCTTGTTCAAGCTAAAATAGAATGTGTATTGTTTGGTGTATTCAGTGATTTCAAATGCCCCGCGTCAGTTCTTGTTGCTACTTACATTAACATTTTGTCTTAGCTTAGAGATATGTCCACAGAGAAGTTGCCTTCTCCTAAAAAACATTTCCCGTGAACCAGGAAATTATTTTGCTTGGCCATACGAAGAATTTTATGTGCTCTCTGTGAAAAGTACGCAGTTTCACGTAATAAACCAACAAAAAACAACGAAAAGGAATGAAGAATTAAACAGTGAGTAAAAATTTTGCTATCAAATTGGCCTCGTTTGCGGATATACATTAGCACAATTTACGTGTGTGTGATATGTTATATGGGTGGTGGGTCAGGGAACAAACGGGTCTTAAGGACATCAGTTGAAATCAAGAAGAAGAAATGGACATGGGCCGGGAACGTAGCATGTAGGCAGGATAACCGCTGGTCATTAAGGGTAACTGACGGGATTCCAAGAGAAGGTAAACGCGTGAGGGGGGCGACAGCAAATTAGGTGGGCAGATGAGATTAAGAAGTTTGCCAGTGTAACGTGGCAGCAGAAAGCACAGGGCCGCGTTGATTGGCGGAACATACATGGGAGAGGCCTTTGCCCTGCAGTGAGCGTAATCAGGATGATGATGATGATCATATGTTGGAAATATCTGTACGCGCTAGTTTTTTTTCTTCAGTGATGTACTCCAGATTCAAAGCGATTTGGTTCGTAATGCCACATTTTACGACTTTTGTGTGAAATAAAATCATTCATCCCAAAGCTCTCCAGGGGCCATTATGGGCTTTCAATAAGTATTTATGCTCAAATAAAAGACCGCAATACCCTGCCAAAAATGCTTTTTTCGTGATATGACATGAAACGTGTGCCGGTAAATTAAGCTTCAACAAACGTTTGCTTTTTCGACAACCTTGCGAACTGTGCGTTTTGTTTGTTGTCTGGTTACAGATTCGCCCACAACAAGTTCAATCCATTAACACTTTGGCTGCTCTGCATTGTTCGTCACCGACTCTATGGCAGCAGTCACAAGCCTTAGCGCACTGCATTATCTTATATGACATGTGTGTGTGTGTGTGTGTGTGTGTGTGCGTGTGTGTGTGTGTGTGTGTGTGTGTGTGTGTGTGTTTGTGTGTGTGTGTGTGTGGTGAGCAAGCCAGATGACGATTATTGTTGTGTAGCAGAAATACTCCCAAAATACTCCACTTTTTCTTAGTGTTGCACTAATGAAGCCGTTGCACATTTATGGATCGATTGGAGCGCCCCCCGTGTGCTTGGCAGCAGAAAATCTCGCCCGGTAAAATCATGAGCAATTACCATCTATGACAATGAGCACTTCTCTACGGCACACTATACTGCTTGGCGCATGTACATTTCAACGTTTATGCTAATAACGTTGTTGGTTGTACACACGTGTACGATCGAGATTATTGCAGAAACGCGCTTCGGAGCAACACTAACCAGAAATGTACTCGGCGACAACTTATCTTGACATTGGAGCGAAGGCTACGGAGGCGGGGCTTCCACACATTCGTGTTGCCCCGAAAGTAGTACGGCAGCTTGCGGCTGATTTCGGTTTTGCTCGCTAGCATCATTAACGCGTTGAGAAAAACATGTACACAACAAATGTGAATGGGCGAAACATTTCGGTGGTCCCGTGTACATTTTAGTGTCATACTAAGAGTATATTTTTGCTGGGAGAGCTAAACAGCTCACTTTGCGGCCGCACACTGACCTGCTGACATCACGGACGCCATGTTTACTATGGGAAACGTCTGGGCTGAAAAGGTGGTGCTGGAAAGGAAAGAAAAGGAAGGCATTATTGCAAAGTGAACAGCTATTGTATTTTACCTGCAACTTCCCACAACTGTTTTCATCTCATAACAAATAAAACAGCATTTATTTCAGCAAAGCCAATGAGAAAATTATGAGTAAACTCAAGTACTATTTTTAGTAGCAGGCATGCGCTTCGGTTCTGTAGCTTCCACAGTGCTGTCAAGAAAAGTTGTCACTGAGTATAGAATAGTGCACTAATTATTTCTCATATTTAAATTGAGAGCAGCGCTGAAAAGTTGTGAGAAGAGTTACCCTAATTGCTTTTGTAAAGGCGTGCCCATAGCGGATAGCATTTGCTTTGTTTATTGCGGTTTGACACACTTCATATTGATCCCGTACGCATGCATCACTACATCGTTGGCCAGGATCAGACCGGCTGTTCAAGCTATGCTTCGTCAAGGGAGAGCTTCATCTATGAAACGAAGTTTATGATAGCCTGCTTACCGATTACACAAACCATAGGAAGGCTATAAGTGCTTGCGTAGATATGGCGTATCGTAGTTTGGCGCACGAGGCGTACAGATATGATATCTCTTTATTTCTGAAGCCGGCGAGGTGTGCAGAAACCGACGAGTCTGTTTGACGTGGGATGAACTAGTACCAATTGGAAAAGAAATAGAATATATTGATCGAAAGTTAGTCTGCGTAAGAACCACTTCAACTGACGAAGTTTTCGTCATGAAGACCGTATTTGCAAGCGCCATATAGTTCAGTTTCGGGTGGAAGTATACATTAAAAACCGATCCACCTGCTTATTGAAACAGTTGTTGACTCACGCAAGCAGAAGAAAGGATGCTATCGTAAGAAGAATGGGAGAAGTGCACTGAGGTTTATATGGCGAAAAGAAAAAGAAGTTAAAGTAAATTAATTCCGAACGGAATACTTGAAAAATTTCGAACAAGTTATCAGGGCAGCTTTCGACCAACGCAGTCTAAAGCGACATTTACGACCATAGTACTCTCAAATGAACCCACACTTAATCCGAGGCTGTAGCCTCAGTCGATTTGTAGCACCATGTTGATGCGACAGCCTATTTCCTTTCATGTGTGACCTACGCATGAAGACGCGGTGCGAAAACACGGCAATACGAAAGGAGCGATTTACAAAGCAATCTGCTTGGCGAAAGAAACACGACGCTGTCAAAGTGACAGCCTGGGGTTTTCTAAAATTGTCGTCTTCGTTCAGCCCCTCTCCGAACTAACGTCATTTTGTCGTGTCCTTCTTTTCTCCTGTTAATACAGAGCCGTCGTCCGGATGTTTTGCTTCCGTCCGGCTGAAGTACATTGTGGCTGTGTTGACGTTAAAGCGTTTTTGAAGCACTTTCGAGATTTAAAAAAAAGTTGGAGTGTGGCCCACAATAGTTCTCATGACAAAGAGAGTTCCGCAGTGGTGTTTTTCATGAACATAGACTCATAAACTTATTCAGGGAAGTAAGCGCACAACTCGATGTCTCCGCTGGCACTCTTCCCGGTCTGTTATCTTGAATTGATTTGCTCCCCGAACATTGCTCAACTGCGGTGGCGGATGTTTGGAGGAGGAGAGTTGGTAGCTTGACAAGTTTATTTTTGAATGTTGATGAACCGGTTCAATTTTTTTGTCTTCCTCTCAAGTACGGGCACGAT
>JALIZH010026604.1:0-14439 GCA_030522465.1 Rhipicephalus appendiculatus
CTGCTTCAAAAATGCGCGGAGACAGCCAAACACATGCAAACTATGTCATATGGTTTACAAATATTTGGTCTTTTGTTCAGTTATGCACCAACTCGCCCAACGTAATACTCTACTTAACTTTCATTTCACTTTGTTGCCGTATAGAATCCCTAAAAAGAAGGTATTGCTTAAGGGAACGACTAGGCAGAGTAAACTTCATATCGTTAATAGTCATGAAACAAACAAGCGGCCAGAAACAGATGATGACGTGAGGTCACCGCGTTAAAGCGAAGGGATAAGCTCTTTCTGTCAGTGGCTGCTCGAGTAAAGAATGGTAAGAAATATGTCTTTGGGCGGCACCGCAAATTGACCACTTCATTAGGATAACCAGTACGAACGCTTACGATTGTAGCGGCTGAAATGTAAAGCATCCAGTTCAGAGAAGGATGAAATTTGCGCAAAAAGAGAAATTGCAATGTATTGCGATTCCGTAAAGAAAGAGTAATTGTTGAATCCGATTCTGCTTTTAAAGACAAAAAAAAATACGAAAGGTTTGCACAAAGTTGCGCAAAGCTTGGCACAGCGAAGCTGGGTTATTTTCAGCTCGTCGTGCTGCAGGACGGGAATCACAACGCCAGTGGCGAATGGACCCAGCGTGCTAGACTGAAGAAGCGGCAGCCAAGAGACGGCGACGGGCGGATCCGGAATACGCACAGAGCTTGCCACCCTGAATGTGTCGAAATCGCTGTCCCTGAGCCACGGTGTAAGAAACTGTGGCTGTTACTATGGCGATGGCTCGGCGGAGGCTGCCCCCTTGGCTTGGCAGTGGCTTGGCTATCTATAGCCCTGGTGGCGCGCAGATGTGGCGGTCGCTATGGCAACGGCGCAGCAAGGGTGTTTTGGTAACGGACGTCTTAGTGACAGCTTTAACAGCTTCGCTGCTAAAAGTGTTGATATGGTAACAGTATTCAAAATGAACCAATTTCATGGTGCGATTTTAAATCGATATGATGAGTTTTCTTTTAGATGTGAAGCATCCTATGGCGAAGCTTAATCCGGCGGTGGTGGTGGTGGTGGTGGTGGTGTGCCGCGTGGCCTCCCTTACTGCGCATGCGCAAACCCTTTAAAAAATTAATAAAAACCCTCCTCTCCCCCTCTCTCTCCTATAGGCATCCATCCCCGCGGCAACCACACCCTCACTGCGCATGCTCCTCCACTCCTCTCTCCCCCTCCTACACTCCCCCCTCTCTCATCTAGGCATCCCTGCCCGCGGCGTCCACACCTCCCACTGCGCATGCGCGTCCCCCCCCTTTCTCTCTCTCTTCTCCTACGCTTCCCCCTCACTCCTCTAGGCATCCCTGCCAGCGGCGTCCACACTCCCACTGCGCATGCGCGTCCCCCCCTCTCTCTCCTCTCCTACGCTCCCCCCCTTCTCTCGCCTCGCGACGCCGACGCAGGCAGCGCCTGCTAGCGAGTTTCTTGATTGAAAAAACCGACGGCTCGCGCTGCACATCCGTTCACTGGCCACCCCGTATATATGGCACTGGATCTTGACCTGCAAGGTGGTGCCGGTGGGAGATTTCTCCTGTGCGTTGTTGAACAATAAAAATTCGCAGCATGCGCGTTAACTAAAAGCGGACTGCGGGTCTCTGTGTCCAGTCGGAGTCTTCTGTCTCTCATTGCCCATTAGCAGCGATTGGCATGTTCCAGTAGGAAACACCGCTCCATCACTGCGTGCTTTGCGCCTCCCGAGTTTTAGATGCGAAGCATCTTATGCTCGGGGCTCTGTCCGTCCCTCCCGTGTCCCGCGTCCCGCGTCCCCCCGACCACCGTCCCGCGTCCCGCGTCCCGCATCCGGCCAGTGTCATGAAGTAGGGAAGCACCCATTATGCGAACCAGAACCCTGTAGTAATATGAAGGCCGTCAACCCTAACACAGTCATCAGAGTCATGGCCGAGAGTACAGAGAGGCTGCTTAGCAGTGGCTACGCAGGTGGTGTCTGTCGCCCAGGTTGACCCCATTCCTTGAGCTATGGCCGAGAGTACAGAGAGGCTGCTTAGCAATGGCTACGCAGGTGGTGTCTGTCGCCCAGGTTGAGCCCATTCCTTAATCTTGTTTGCATGTGTTTGGAAGGGGCTTAGTCCGTCCCTCCTTCCCGCGTCCCACAACACCATAGCGCATGCGCGTCCCCTCCCCCCCCCTCTCTCCTCTAGGAATCGTCTACTCCGACGATTCTATTACGCGCACCCCCCTTCCTCTACTCTACGGAGCGGCGCATGCTCGTCCTCTCTCCTCTAGGAATACTCTACGGAGCGGCTCCGGCGTCGCACAGCGCATGCGCGTCCTCTCCCCCCTCTCTCCTCTTGGAATCCTCTACTCTACGGAGCGGCTCCCGCGTCCCACACCCCCACAGCTCATGCACGTTCCCTCCCCCTCTCTCTCCTCTCCTACGGTCCCCCCCCCGTCCTCTCCTCTAGGAATCCTCTACGGAGTGGCGCGCACGACAGGTGGGGCGACAGCTGCATACTCCGCTGGGGGCGCCATGGTAGTTCTGCGGTATGAAAATGAAGGAGCGCGCGAGCCTCATTCTCTCTCCTGTGCAGCGCCGCGATGAGCGCCCGTACCGCTGCGGTGAAATGAGAGCGGCGACGTTCCTCCCGCTCAAGCTAATTATCTCCCCGCAGCTTCGCATCCACACATGATTCCCTTTAGCGGGAGATAGGGAATTTTTCTCTCCTGCGCAACGCTTCGATGAGCGCCAGCGTCAACGCCGCCGCCAGTGTAAGCGTTAGCGCCCGCTGCTTCACATCTACACATGGTTCCGTTTAGCGGAAGATGGTGTAATTTTTTTTAGCTATGCTTAACTTTACCAACGCGTCTAATACCAGCCATTTTACACGAGACAGTGCGTGGCAGAAGTGTCGCTTCAGATCCACAAATATGTGCACAATTAGCAAATAAAACTTAACATTTTTTTTTTACTTTGTCGAGTATGCAACAGGTGCCTTTAAGATGATTTGTTCAACTTGCTTCATCAATGATGGACCAATGTTTATAAATAAGTAAAGGGTGAGAAGTGTCAGCCTGTTTTCCTCCCTGATTCCTCTGTGCGTTCGTGTTTTCTGTGTATACAAGTCAAATAATAATAATAATAATAATAATAATAATAATAATAATAATAATAATAATAATAATAATAACAATAATTATAATAATAATAGAGAGAGTGTCATTGCCTGGCTTGTATTTTCTGTAAATTAATAATATTGAGGCAATGTGCGTTGCAGTCTACCTTCAAGAGCAGACAAGCCACTGAAAAAAACGTGAGAAGACATGTGACAGGCAGAGTAAAAAAAAGAAAAAAAACGAAAGAGATACACACTTTAGCTACCAGTAAGAAAGCCCTGGCGATCTGTACCGATGATTTCTCTGATCATGCAAGCCACTTATCATTGCACACCATTCGGCACTGAATTAAATATCAAGAAGCAAAGTGCCACCTGATGTCTACATAGTCTTGTATGAACTACGCATTCTTTTCATATTAACTGTTAGGAAGGAATCATGAAAAAACTCTGCTGGAAAAACATAACACAAAACCATGACTTGCGACCTCAAGTAACCAAGCTAATTTATTGTAATTCAAAGCTTAAAACCGACAAATAAAGATGACGCAAATGGGCTGAAAAGTTTCTATTCTGCGTTTTTCTCGTGCCTTGCGAAAGAGCTTTCAAATCTAGCGCGCGTCACATGAAAGAGACGTTAAACTGACTTTAGTTCGGATAAACTATCCAAAAGCAAGTACACCACTGCACTCAAGTGGACTGTCATGAATAGACATATACCAAGTAAAAATAAAACATTATCTCGTAGGCCTTCCATTTACGCGAGTTCTTCCTTTTAAAAACCACGTAAACCTATAAGAATTTCAGCCCCCCTCCGGTACCATACGTGTTTTGTGATTGTGCAAAAAAGAAGGTACGAAAGACAATGTAATATATTCGTAAATATTATCTTGTCACCTCGTATTTTAATTTACAACGGTAATTTTCGGAAAATCAATTAGAAGGAGTTCTGGGCATTTCGTTTGCCTTTAGTATCGTTACACTTTGTTAAAATTCAGGTGTAACAGATCTTTGAATTTAAGCTTCGTACCGTCTGGCGAGCCTGTAGTGTGATCTCGAGTGGGCCCCGACAGCAAGGATGGCTGAGGAGCGGTTAATTTCCATGGGATGCCTCTACTGTGCAGTGGTGCCAGGGGCGTCCAGTCACAGAAGGAGGAGTCGAAGTTGCAGCCAAGACGATAGTCCCCTGAAATATAAAGTATTTAGTTAGCGTTTCATTGAAGAACGACCATGGGCACACAAAAACCAATACCCATTAAAAGAACTCGAGGCAGCAACGTACTCGTGGTTCGAACACTGAGGAAACTGCGGAGCTGGTGGTGATCCCCTTTCCTTCACCCTGGTTTACCTTTCCCAGTCCTTGCTATACTATAGTGGGCATGGCTCTGCTACGCTTCATCATACCCACCTCTTTTACCTTCTCGTCACTCTCACTTCCCTTTCCCACCCCCCTTGGAATGCTGCACTGTACAAGGCTATGTTATGCTCTGTAAGCATGGCTAGATATACAAGTGGTTACGATGCTCGCCCTCGGATCGTGTGCACGCGATTTCGAATCCCGCCTAGTCAAGAATTTTTTTCCTCAAGAATATATTTCTTTGTCTTAATTTGTCTCTCTATTTCTTTATTTCTTTCTCTCTTTCTTTCTTTCCTTCCTTCTTTCTTTTTTCTTTTCTTTTCTCTCTCTCTGTACTCGTTCTCTGGCCCATCACAGTTATTGCATTCCCCGCTGGATGAATAGGAGCGCGTGTTGTGAGAGCGAAGCAAAAAGAGGATGAAGAGGAAGAAGTGAATTCGTGCCGGTTCATGATGACGATAATTTTTACTCGCGACAAACGGGGGTTTCTCCGAGCTTGAACAGCTCCACTATTTTAAAGGGCGAAAGACAGTGAAATTTACCACCTAAATATTGCTTGATGCAGCTTTCAGTTCCAGTTTGGACAAATAAGTGCACGAGACTCTACTTAAAAGACTGATAACGGGCAGAAACAATGTAGTGAGACCAACAATAATTCGAGCAGAATTTTGTAAACATAAAGGTGCTTTTGCGCAACTAGTATTTTCCTGCTAATATTTATTTTATTTCTCATTATTTTTATGTTGAAAGTAAACACTCGTGCTCAGATAGTTATGCGCAGCTACAAATCGCAAAAAAAAGCGAGACTAGGAGTACGTGCTGAAATAGTGTTTGTTTTGGTAACACATGCAGATGTCCTAATTCTCTTGTACTAAACTGACAAATTGAAGTGAGACTGCGACAGGACAAACAGGAAAAGCAGCGAATTTCTCGCAAATGATTCTGAATAGCTGCTCAAATACAATAATTTACCATAGGACCACACACTTTTCACATATCTGTTCTCATTGCAGCGAAGTCGTTGACGATGTAAAAAAATTACTTGTCCCACATACTCGCGTCATTGGTCGCCCCGAAGATACTTAATACCGTCAAACAAGCAGACGCCTTAAAGACGACTAAAGACAAATTACGACTCGAGGTGGAATTTTCACATACCGTTCCAGAAACTTCGCGGTGCTTGTTTGATGCCAAGAAAATGCTTAGTTTGAAAGAAAATCACGCTTCAGTGGTTCGCATACTGCTAGCGAAATTCAAACCACGCGCCTCTGAAAGAATCGTGACGTAAGCACTCCCCAGTCCTGCCCTTAACGGGTGATACGCCAGCATCTTCCATTGACTAGAAACACTGCTCCTCCACCGGAAACGCACGCAGGAATTCTTCCTGTTATGTTTGTTTTCGCATACTTTGCTGGCCGCTCCTGCTTGCAATGCAAGGCGTTGTTTTCCACGGATGGAATAATTACATCGAAGTTCTTTACACCCAGACACTGCTGTGTAGTGTCGGGAAGCTGCACGTGATCCGCCCGGGCTTCAGTGTGGGAGTACAGTCGCCCCGTGTAAATGTGTGTACTTGTTCCTGCATCGTTCAGTGAGCCGCTGGTGGTATTCATACCGCTGGTGCGCCGTGCCACCGGAATGCGACTCGATCAACCCACGTATACCATGAAATCTGCGCGCCCAGCCTTTAAGTGTGTGTTCCACGTCGGACCAATATGCATCCCCCACGAGGAGTAGTGCAGAAGGCGCCTGACGATCAACGGTTCACGATAGCAGCCACGAGAATGATATATAGCCCATTCGTATTAATACACTTTTGCTTCATTCAAACCTTCAAGCCGTTTCTGTGTTCTTCCTGTTCCCTCACATGGGCATGCAGCATCCTGACAAGAGCGTCGGAACAGTGCTGCGGGGAAGCAGTACCTTGAATGGCGGGTTACACGACTTGCTCCCATCGCGGTTAGTTTAGTAATCGTCTGCAAGGAAATGCAGGGAGCACAGAAGTGGAGTTTTTGGATGCGAAGCATCTTATGCTCGGGGCTATGCCCGTTTCTCTCTCCCGCGTCCCGTGTCTCGCGTCCAACCACTTTCATGAAGTAGGGAAGCACCCACTATTTGTTGTTCATCACACTGTAGGAGAGGTACGACCCTTAGGCACTTCGAGCGTAGGAGTTCCCTCCGAGGCACTCTTCAGTAAGTCGTTGATTTTGTTGCAGCAGTTGCTCTTGGTCTAGTGGCGCACACAATCCGGGCATCCGAAGACATTACATAGACGCGGCATTTGCTCTCTAAATTGTGGTTAGTGACAGTTTCGCGAGCCAGCAATGCCAGCGCAACAATGTGCGATAATGAAACTACCCTTGCAATGAGACTACGCACGCGGAAACTACCACTGAAACGTGACCACGTGAGCGAAGCGCTGCCTGGCAAAAACGAAAATTTTGGTACGCCCGCGGCGATCTGCGTGGTAACGCCGAAAATTTCTTTTTTTTTTCATGAATGAAACAGAAAGGCACAAAAAGCATTTTATTACGCCTTGTAATGTATTGAATGACAATTTTTTATTATTAGTAGCTTGATTATAGTAATTAATAGTACTCTGGACTCCAGACGTCATCGGACTCATTCCAAATATTGCACTGGTGCCGTATCTCATGTCCTACATTTATCTTAATTTCTCAATTAGCAGAACACTGCACGTTCTCAAACGTTGACCATTCATTTTGACAAAAATGGTTCGCTTTTAGTGTCTTTTTTAAGGAGGTTTATACGTCAAAGCACATCAACATTGCGCGTAAACACGCTGATTACATAAAGCCACCATTTTCTTTAAAGAATAGAACAAATGCGCTCCTCCGCGGTTTACATGTCACTGAATGCGCGAAATAACGCAACTATCGAGCTTCTGATACTTGTCAGAAGAGGAGAAGAAAGAAAACCAAGGGAAATGCAGGAAGGTTAGTGAGATCGCTTATTATCTGGTTTCCTACCCTGTGCTTGGGGAAGGTAAATATGAGAAGAGTGAATAAAGTAAAACCAGGACAGACTACTACATTATCCTGAAGACGAACACAGGAAGTAATGAGAACAGTGGTCCGATGTAAAGAAAGAAAGAACAAATTAGGGCAATGCACATTGCTTTAGAGCCTTGAAGCTCAAATGCGAAACACTATTCATATGTCGTACCGCGTAGTTGATACTGGCTTAAAACACTTTCACGCCATATGGCAAGTTCAACGATTAGAGCACTGCACGGGCCGGGATTTTCGGCCCGGGCCCGGCCCAGGCCCGGAAGTTGTTTAAACTTACCCGCCCGAGCCCGGCCCGGTGATTCAAAGCGAGACCCGGGCCCGGCCCGTACCCGAGGAAAAAATTCGCCTACCCGGCCCGGCCCGGCCCGACCGAGGCCCCAGCCAATAATCTATGTGGTGTTGCCCGAACACGAAATCGACAAGGTGTTTTAAGTGGCATATATGATATATCTACGTTTTGGTGGTGCATGCTTCGCTAAAAATTATACTTTAACCTATGGTGATTTTTTGTAAAAAGGGGCTCACGGTGAAGACAGATGAGTTGATATACTTGATGCAATGAATGTTTTCTGGCAGTGGTACACTGTACCTACTTTTTCTGCATACACTATGGGGGATGCAATCAAGGCTTGGACGGACACCCGTCTGGTCCGGAAGAATCATTGAATGAAAAGACGAGGACACCGACAACAAGGGAGTAAAAATGCGTTGACGTTGCGGGACCCATAATGAAAGCCTCGTTCACAGTCGTTGTGAAGAAGGCTCCCGTTCTGGGTGCCGAAACGTCAACGATGGGGATCATCAAGAGCGTTTCGCCGCAGATATTGTAGCAAGGAAAGTGATTTGCAGCATGAGTTGAGTTTCAATACATCGCGCAATAAAACCAGAGGACACAAGGAACAGAACGCTCTCTTCCCTTTGTTTACATTGCGGTGAATTAAAATTTAAAGCATGCTCTAGCGACAAAGCCAATCGTGCACCCTTCATGATATGTAGCGCCTGTCTTCAGCATAGTAGCCCCTTGCCACAGCATGAGAATTAGAGAAGGAAACCAAAATTCGTTACGTTCTTGTAACTGCACTAACATAGACAAAAATTATAATGAACAGAGCGCACCACGTGTACTTTTAGAAATACGTATAAGCAGCCGAAACGAAGAAAAAAATATTTGTCATAGCATTTTTTTCATCTATCCCACCGCTGCTAGTATATACGCTCTAGCAGTTGTTTGTGGCATATTTTACAGCTTGTTTCTTCACATGTCATTAAGCAAAAAATCAAATTATGCGCTGTTGCATCACATATCCTGACCAGTGATGTTCCGTACTACGCCGAAGAATTCCCATTACGAGCCATGAAAATTCCCTATTTCACGCATTTTTTCCCTGCATGCGTTGACAAAATTCCCAGCATAATTCCCTGCACTATGGACGTTTTCACGAAAGGCTCCCTGGGCGCCGCCATAGTCCTTTTTGGGCTGCGCAAATTGGCGTGACCCCCCAAAAATGCACTGCCGAGGCTGTGACGTCAACCTTTGTACTCCCGCGCGCAGCCCAGCATGGCGACGTTTTTTCTCTCCTGTGAAAAGGTCTATAGTAGTAATATGTGCGTGTCCCCCCCCACACACACATACTACAAATCATGTGTGTGACGTGTTGGCTATTGAAATCAGGGCTAGCGCCCGTGCTTCTGCGCAAGAAAAGCGTGACTTTCTTAATTCATGCGCTGTAAATACATTGCACATAGTGGGCTTCGATTCTAACACCAGGAGGGAACTATAAATAATAATAATTACCACGATATTATTATTATAAAGGACTTCGTAGTGGAGTGCGCCGGAAATTTCCACCACCTCTTTAACGTGCGCACCTAAGTCAAAGTACACGGTCGTCAAGCATTTTCGTCTCCATGGGAAATGCGGCCGGTATTCGAACCCTTGACCTTCGGGTCAGCAGTCGAGCACCATAACGACTATGTCACCGTGGCGGGTGTGCACTACAAATCGTTCCACATAATCAGAAACGAATCTCAAGGGTTATGCTTGCGTTCTGCATGCGCCAGAACTGATTGCAGAAGCCGAAGGCACACTGTGACCGCTATGTATCGGTCCTCATAGGTGAATTTAACCAATCCTGAAATTCCCTGCAATATCTCAAAGATTCCCTTTTTCCCTTTCGTCCGGAATGATGGCTGAAAATTCCCCGAAAAAGGGAAAATTCCCTGCACGGAACATCACTGATCCTGACGCCCTAAAGTTTCTTGCACTGCTTACGCTAGCAGGGGAGTACATCTGCCTTGCGAATTGTGAAGGCGTCGCCAGTCGTTGCTTTAACTTCCACCCCTGGAGCAAATTTAGGATGTCTCTGCGGACTTCTGCACAATGAACATAGGTGTCCAGCTCTTTCCTTCATTTCTGTCGTTCCCGAACGACGCGCAGGTCTTCAATGCCATCTATAAAACTTCTCTTTGAGCGTTTCTCCGTGCAGTTTTCAGCAGTGTATGTTATGCATGTTTTGCACCACGCTCTGTTGTTATTTTTTCCCCCATATTATAATGGTGTATGCCTTCCTAACGATGTTGCACTGGTATAGAAGGTGGTCATTGGACTATACGACTGACAGGAGGAGGACGAAGAGATCTCGATATATTTTCAGGGTTTGTTCCAGTTTGGTAATACCTGGCGCGAATAATCTTTTCGACGCTTACTCGTATGGTTCGAGGTAAAGGGACATCAATCACATGGCACGGAATTCGTAATTGTCTTTTTTCAAGCCAGGCATTTCGTAAGCAAATATACTTTGCCCGAGGCCTTGTTTAATGGACCTATGCTATTCCTGCACATTCCAACGTTGCTGCGGCAGTATCATGTATCTCTCGCACTATATAGCGCAGGGGTCTCAAACACGCGGTCAGCGGCCCGCACACGGCTGCCTTCGTCCGATTTTTTTTCTTTATAAGTACTTCCTTAAGCTACATAGACATGGCAGGTCTAAAACATTTTCTTGTCAGACACGCCATGCGTCCACCATGCGTTCATACTTAGCCATGAAAGAAAAGTCTATATTTCAGAATCGGCGTCCAGATTTTAGTCATTTTGGAAATAGGTATAAATATGTTGTTAGAATCTCGCCACCAAATACGTTTCAGAAATGACCGATATATGAGATATGGTAAATGTATTTCAAATGACAAAATCAGGTGACATTTGGTAGAACCTATTCCGCACCCCCCACCCCTCCTACCCCTTGCCCTGGCCTTTGCGGGACTAAATTTTCGTGAATGCAGACCGTTAGCTGATGCGAGTTTGGAGACCCTTGCTATAGCAGAACAAGACGAAAGCTCAAACGCTAACAATGTGGGCGCACAAGGCAGGCTGTGCATGTACATCTCGCGTGACATGATCACTGGGAGCCGTGACAGAGCCACGGAAAACAAATGCCTTTATAGGGATCCTATGTAACGAGACTCCGTGCAGTCCCTTTCATTTTAGTGGAGGGCTGGAATATTCAAGATCATTTCCCAGCTTTAGAGCTCTTGCGATGATAAGTTATAAATTTATTATATTACCTTAATTACTGTGATCACAGAATACCATTTGGGATGTAAAATAATAAAGAATGCGAATAAAGCCCAGAATAGCCAGATGTTAACTATGTAAGCGTCTGGCCTATTTACTTTTAGCTCGCCCGTTTCAGATAAATCAAGTAGTCCCATACGCAAGAAGCAAAAGAAGTTCAGTACTTGTCCATCATAGAACTCCAAATAGCTTGCCGCACAAAAAAAGAACCATTTTTTTTTCGAGATAAAATGTGAAAGATATACGTATGAGCCATTTCTCTGGAATAAACTTAAAGGGACACTGAAGAGAAGAATAATTTTTTTGATTATCAGTAAATTACTGTTTTACAATTCCAAAGTAACCACGCTCGCCGTGACAAGACTTCGTAAGCGCGGAAATGCGGGTGGCGACGCCACCTTGAAATTCGCGCAGCAGAAGTCGTCACGTTATAGATTCTGACGGCATCTACTGGGGCCTACGTAGATCCTAATCAGTAAAAATGAAGTAAATTGACCTCTGAGTAGCCCATAGACTTAACATACCACATTTCAGGAAATTTTGAAGATCCAGTGCCCCCAAAATACGACGAATACAGTTTGAAATCCGTGACGCCAAGCGCGGAGATTACAGCACGAAATTCTAAAATGGAACATTGGTCTTGATTTTTTTCCTGTCTGAATAAACTTACGGTGGTGAAAGGAATGATATTCAAATTCTCAGAATACACATTATTAGTCTAAACCACTGTGCTGACACAGTGGTTTAGACACTGCACAGTGTTTCACTTACGTGTCTCTTTAAGAATCGAGAAAAGTCCAGGCCCGGCCCGACCCGAGCCCGCCATCTCAAACCCGGGCCCCGGCCCGAAGCCCGGAGCTTCAGGCCCGAGCCCGGCCCGGGCCCGCCGTGAAACCTACTTTACCCGGCCCGGCCCGGCCCACGGGCCGGGCCGGGCAGGATTTTCGGGTAGGCCCGAGCCCGTGCAGTGCTCTATCAACGATAATTCCTAATTGCTTCCCCCCTGCCGATGATTTATAGTGTGATAGGGATGGGCAAACTGCGGCCCGCGGGCCCGGTATTATGCGGCCCCCAGCAGGACGTCATTTCCCCCCCTCTTTTTTAACATCTCTCTATTAACCAACGAACACCTCCACGAACCTTGATATAGACATATGCAAGTTAGCTAAGAATATTCAGCACCAAAAGATGCATTGAATATTTTTTTTTCGTCCTTGTACCCTACGTTTACATGTTCCAAACTCGTCGCATGTGCACTGCGAATAAACATGATTTCTATTCTACTGCTGTTGCTCATGAATGCCAATTAGCCGAATTTTCCTTGCAAAGAGGGTGTGGGGGATTGGGGGGGGGGGGGGGTCTTACTTGCAATGACACCCCCCCTCCCCCTCGATTTGCCGTGCGGCCCCCGCCTTGTTGGCTTCATGCAACTTGGCCTTCTCCCCTCAAAAGGCTGCCGCAAGAGATGGAATACTGCTTGGATTTGTTCATAAACACTGACAAGAATATTACACTATCTAGTAATTTATGCACTGCTGTAGCTGCTTATCACATTAATATTGCCATGTCGGTTACAGATTGAAGCTGAAGTCCTGTGCCTGAAAGCACAAAGAAACAAGGGCGACGGCAAAAATCAGCCGGAAGTGTCCATATAATTGCTATCGGATTAAAAGGAAATAAGATACCGCCAAGGAACGCAGGGTAGCTTACCGCAGCCTTGCTCGTCACTGTTGTCGCCGCAGTCGTCCGCATAGTTGCAACGTTGGTGTGGACGAACGCATACACCGTTGTTGCAGCGAAACTGATCGATGGTGCAGTCAGTGCTCTTGGCTGCATTTGTCAGAGCGAGAGACCATTCCATATTTTTAGACAATTCAAAAAATACATAACATGGGCAGACTGCAGGGCTAAGTGGTGTCTAAAAAAATTAGCGAAAAGATTAAGGCCATTTCAGCTATATTTCACGTGAACTTACATGGTAGTGCACATCCACTGTATTGTATGCCACCCACAGCAAAGGTGGCGCTTGCCCGCCCAGACTGGTTTGCAGAAAAGTGAAACTACGAAAGAAAGCAGGATTTCCATCTTGTTAATCAATATGTAACCGCATGACCGTATGTCTAACGAAAGCGGTGATATTCTTTGTAGACAAGAAAACAAAGGAACACATTGTCATGCATTTTTTCAATAATAACAAGCATTTACACGTTTTGTACAACCTAGTGCCCTGTGATAAATAAGGTGTGTCAGCCTGAACGAGTCAAACAGTCTACAGGTTTGGTATAGCGTTGTCGATGTTTTCTTTTTTTACAGCGAAGCCATATGCGGTTATTGGTTCTGCAGCATTGGGCTCGCGAAAGAATCGAAGCGTAAAATTATTTTCCGCGCCGCCCGCCAACACTCATGCCCTTTTTACAAGTGTGGCGATACTCGGCACAAACACTTCCCCCCCCAATCTTTGTGCCCCCTTATCTATTGGCGTAGAGATGTCACAGGGGCGATTATCAGCAGTTGGCCTTTCGACTCGCTATAGGAAGGATGCGTTCCCTTTTGTCTGGAGGAAAGAGAACGGCAATTGTAGGAGCGCCAACGCGCACCGAAGCGGGGAATAGGCGCGAGAACGACGTGATGCTGCTGCCGCAGAACGAGCAGCCACTGTCACTGGCTTCTATTATCTCAATAGTGTGAAGCCTCTGACAACATGACATTCTTGCATGTTAAAGCCCTGAGCAGCATTAACACAATGCTCATGTACCTATTCTGCGGCATTGTCAGAGCCGGCCGCAATAGGGCATGCGCATTTGATTTAATTCGCTCATTCTGTTGCGCCTAAGGTCTAAAAAATACGAACATCGACATGTTACCTGTGCCACCACCTAGTCATTGCTTTACTTTACGAACAATACTAGGTAAAGAAAACACTCAATAGGAGTGAAAGCACCAGCTAAGATATTATACCACGGCATATAGAGGCGGCGCATCACGATTCACTTGCGCGATAAACCTAGCTACCACTGAATGGTGTTCAAGATGACAGCGAGGTTCGACAGTTGTCATTAATCAGCTGGACACAGTCAAGCCATGAATACGTGAACGATGCACGTACAGGGGTCCATTCATGGCAGGTGCCACGAGCGGACGCAACCTTCGTAGCAATGGAAAAGCAGACGTACTGAGTATCACACCTGCCCTCATCGCGTGGCGTACTGTGCTGCAGACACACGATTACACCTAAAGTTTTCCTCTTGCGCTGATAATTCGTGCGCCCGTACACGACAAGAGTGATGGCCAGAAGATATGTTCTTCGAATATGCACTATTTCCTGCCACGACAGTGACCTTTTTATCGGAGATAGGCGCCTATTACACA
>JALIZH010026606.1:0-31447 GCA_030522465.1 Rhipicephalus appendiculatus
CGATCTTGGCTAAGGCATTCTCCACGCACAAGGCCACACAAGTCACATTGAACTTCTCAAAGGCGACTATATTCAGGTGTCCTTGCATTCTTGCCTAATTAAGGTTATCTTGTATTTTGTATTTTTTTCTATTGCATAGATGATGTCCTCATTTCAAGAAAAAAATAAGAGAATGCTACAACTCAACACCATTCCAAATTCGTTAAGTAAAGCAACAGGCCGTTCTTTCAAAGCGAAGTTAGCTATCTGGGACATGTAATTGGCAAGAGTAGGTTGATCCCAGCTTCTGAGAATATGGAAGCCCTTACTTTCTACTCCACAGCCAGGGGATGTCAGTCAGCGCAAAGCTACTGTGTGCCTCATTAAGTTCTCTGACAAGTGTATGCCCAACATGGCGACTCTACTTCAACAATTACGCAGCTCTCTACGCAATGACAGTGAATAGAACGGGTGAGTCAATGTGACAGATGTTTCGAAGAATGCGAAGATCTAACAACCAGATACTAGAGTTCCGTGTTACACGCGATATGTTTGAATATGGTTCAGGGGCAGTGTTAATATAATAATATCAGTGGTTTTACGTCCAAGAACCACGATATGATTATGAGAAAAGCCGAAGTGGAGGGTTCCGGAAATTTTGACCACCTGGTGTTCTTTAACGTGCACTGACATCGCACAGTACACGGGCCTCTAACATTTCGCCTCCATCGAAATGCCACCGCCGCAGCCGGGATCGAACCCGCGACCTTCGGGCCAGCAACCGAGCACCGTAGCCACTGTTCAACCGAGGTGGACTAGGGGCAGTGTTGTGTCACGTACACGGTAAAAAATCGTTGTAAATTTACAAATATTATACAGAAAATTTCTGTACCGAGAAAGAAACTTTCTGTAAGTGTGACATGACGGAAATCTGTTAAAAAGAGAAACCGAAATTTTCTGTTATTTGCGACCTTCTGAAAATCAAACGGCTCAAGGTTGAACGTCGACGGTTTTAAATTATTCTAAGGTTACAAACTGCAATAAAATAACATTTGATGTTTTTCTGGTTTCACGCACGATGTTATTTTGCGTGAATGATATTCGAATCACTTTCTGCGGTTCTACGTTCGTGCCCGGCGGGCCCCTGCATTTACAAGATGGCTACCGCTCACGTCGAAGCGCAGGATACGCACGGCTATGGTGTGAAGTGTTCTACAGTTCACTATAGCGCGGCTGCGCTACCCTCCTGCTCGTACTTTTGTGCGCCCGCCAAAGAAAGGTAGGTCGTTGGTATTTACGTAACGTTGTTTACCGTAAGGTCTCGTTTATATATCTGCCCGCTTTCGAAATTCACTCTCGCATGGTTTCTAATTCAGCACAGCTTGGCATCGGCAGCGCGCGCGATCACATAGTTGTGCCAGAGCCTCAATTGTTTTCCGCGCTTTGGTCAAAATATTGATCAGGCCTTCTAAACGCCTGCTTGAGGGAACACCAGCTGTTGTACCACAATTACAGTGAAACCTCGGTGATACGAACACGGCTCATACGAATTTCGGGGTGATACGAATTCTTCTTTGGTCCCGGCCAAGGCCCATTGGCCTGCAGTGTAATGGAGTACGGTTGTTGCGAACCGATTTTCCCCCGCGACGTTTCATACGAACGTACGCTACCACCCAGGTACGAAGAGGTGCTGTCGCGGAAGACGCGCCAAGCCCGTTCGAGCGCGGGAACGCAAGCGCGCGCAGGCGCGCCGCACTACCAAATCGGTATAAACACGTTAATACTTTTCTTACGGTGACAATAAACCTTCAGAGACGCGTCACGGCCATCCAAGATTGTGCGCTCGAATCTTTGAGGCTCTAATGTACCTCTGTGTACCTTCGCGTTTAGATTACAGAAAGCATTTTCGCCATACTTCTTTTTTTTTCTAGCGCATCGACGCGGGCTGCTTTCGTTTTACTGTTTGTACACCTGCCTGCCTCGTGCATCAGACATACCATGAAAGGTGGACGAGGACCAAAAGAAGGCGAGGATGGTCTTGGCGAAGGAGTCAGGCCCCACAACGTCAACATGTGCGACTGTTGAGGTCGCACTTGTGCAGGCACGACCATAAATCTCCCAAAAAACACCCCTAACACCACCGCGATAACAAAATCGTAACATGGGACCGCGGTTCTGAAATGTTGTGGCCTTGGTCTATCGCTTCAAAGCGCTTCTTCCGTTACTTTGGCAACAATACATCTGAAAACAAAAACTCAACTGACAGTCATACAGAGTTCTTCCTGACGTTGCTGCGGCCCTGAAAAACGATAAATGAAAATGTACGCCAGCTTTCTTTTGTCGCATGCTAACCTTCCACGCTTTCTGGTGATACGAATTTCGGATGATACGAATATTTTTGTTGGTCCCGTGAGATTCGTATCACCGAGGTTTCACTGTATACTTTTGTTGACAGCGGCCGCATACGTCAAAGTATACGAATGTGCACTTGGACGGTTGCAGTGCGCGTCTTACAACGTTCGCCGCGCACTTGATGCGCGTTTCCTGCGGGCAACCATTAACGAGGTTTTGCTGTACAGGAATATGCGATGTATTTGTTCGCCTTATCGGCTTTGTTTCTATATCACATCACGCCTGAGTACTTTGTGTTTCTGCACCTATTTCTTTCTTGTTGCTAGAGCTGATTCACTCTAAAAATTAATGAAGTGGTATTTGACTCTGATACAGGTCTGCTGTATCAGAGTCAAATCTGCTCACCAGCTCACGGAGCAACGTTATCCACTGACCATAGCATTTTTCGTAATGGAAAGTGCAAATGTTTTTTTGCTTTGTGTGTTTGTGTGTGTGTGTGTGCGCGCGCACGGCGGGTGCGTGTGTTTGTGCGTGTGTGCGTGCGTGTATGTGTGTTTCTGTGCGTGCGTTTGTGTGCCTGCGTGCGTGGGTGTGCGTGCGCGCGCGCGTGTGTGTGTGTGTAGCAGTGTTGCGGAGTTCCCATTCCGGAATTGGAATGACTCCAGAATCATTCCGCATTTTCGCGACCCCGGAATGGAATGGGAATGGAATGGGGACAACGCTTGGAGGAATGGAATGGGAATGGAATTAAGCGCCTTTTGCTCGGAATGGAATGGGAATGGAATTACGTCTTCTTCCGAAAATAGAGCACGTTTACGTCTACGCGCTGTTTTACAAACTTGAAACGTGAGTAAGTGCGAGCCTCGAATTTAACAATGCAGCAGTATTTTTAAAACGGCTTGGCTGATTACAAGCACGGTACATTTCTAAGCAACGCGCCTACTACTATTCTGTCCTTATATAGACTGTGTTCCTGCGAAGTTTTTTTATATTCTTCACGTAACTGCGGCTGTGTGCCGTTGGTATCCGTCGTGCTGAACTACGGCGGCGGAATAACCACCCTTACGCCTTGTCATTTTTTATTGTGATAGTAATTATATGGACACTCTCGGCTGGTTTTCGCCGTCGGCGTCGCCGTCATGTCTCGTATATGTATATGTATCTATATATTTATAAAAACCTCACAGAAAAATAATTCAGAAAAATGTTTCCGACGCGTGGCATCGAACCAGGGACCTCTCGCTCTGCAGCTCGCGGCGCTAACCGCTGAGCCACGAAGGCGAACGTCCTTCAACGTTCAAACGGCGAGCTATTTATATGCAGCGAGTTTTCAGCGCGTTTTCAGCATTACCAGCGAGATGGCGCAAAGGCCGTGCTCGGCGGGGCTTAGCTGGACGGGGTTCGTCGCGACGCGCGCTCTCAGGCGCTCCTACCTCTCCGGCGCGCACTTTGCCCGAAGGGGGGGGGGGGGGTGGAGAGGGTAGATGCCTGTGCGCGCGCGCGCTTATCTCGCGGTGGTGGAGAATGGGGCTTTCGCCGAAACGATAGCGTTGTAGTTACTGGGCGCGCGAAGGTCACATCGCTCGCTGCAGTCCCTCCGCTTGCGAAAAGAGCACGCTTTTCAAACACAGCGAAGTAACAACTGTGACACTTGTTAGTTCGCGCTCGTCTGTACCTGTGAATACGTTTCGTGCGTCGTTTTTGTTTGAGCAGCGCGTTAAATGTCGAGCTGTGAATGTTTTTAGCTCTCGTCCTGTGCGTGTTTTTTCGTGCGTCATGTGTGCGTGAGCAGCGCGCTGCACGTTTCGACCTGCTTGCCATTCGTCGCTTGACATTCCAATGTGTTTCTATCGCATTCATTGCTTCGCCTTGTGGCGAAACTGTGACTTGTTTTCCCCTCGGCGGCGCCCCAGCCGCCTGCTGTCTCCCCCGTGTTCGCATAGCCAAGCAAAGATGGCATTGGGGAGGAACGTATTTTGCTACACCCTTAATTGCTGCTACTTTAATATCATGCTCAAAATAGTCATGTAGGCCTGAGTACATGTTTTTTTCGAAGGCGAAGGGCACAACGCATTCTCTAGGTACACCTTTAGTTAGTCAGAGACAAGGGTAGGCGTGGTGTAAAAGTGTGAATGATCTGGCGAATTTGTAAAAGAGAAACCAAGGCATAAGTTAGTGCACAAACATATGAATTATCCCAGCAGATACTGAAGGGAGAAACAAATTATCCTTGCGCGTTGGTTCCCATTGATACCCCCCACACGGAAGTGGCGAATACCCTATGCACAGCCTGATCTTCATTTCACGAGCAGTTTAGTACCTGACACACGTAAATAACCTTTGCGACAAGGAAGACAATTGCATACCTGCTCACAGGCGAACACAGAAAGTTCTCCTCAGCCCATCCATGCTTACGAGGCGTGCTTGACAAGCGTGACTGCTGACGAGCAGTGCGGCCCACTGTTCCGTATTCGATGAAAAGGCACAAGGTGCCCGAGCGGTGCACTGTTCCAGCTAATACCGGCAGATCTAGAGGGTTTCGTTCCCCATTAACGAAATGTTAGTGTTTCTGCATATTCACGACCGCTCCAGACGCGTGGCAAAACTGCTTAGCCATCTTGAACACTACTTTTGTCAGCATAAAAATACGCTATGTCATCATTTTAGCATTAACACATTTAAGCTTAAACAATACTAAAACATTACCATTCGTTCAAACATGCTGACCATGCAAATGCTATAGGTAGCGGGACAACTGCCGCTATGAAAATTAGTGGGGTGGTTGTACTGCATGCGATGCTATCCCTCGACCCTGGTAACGAGTTTTGCGTACTTTTGCAGTTATTATTGAATCTGATGACATCAGATTTATGGGGCGTTCATTCTTATTTCGATAAAACTATCAAGATGCCTTTCCTACGTTGAGGAATTACAGGAATGGAATTGCACTGCCCGGCCATTCCCGGAGTGGGAATGGGCTAAGATTTTCATTCCGAGGAATTGAAAGGAATGGAATTGCGACAAGTTCTAATTCCCCGGAATGGAATTGGAATGGAATGGAGGCGCCCATTCCGCAACACTGAAATTAGTGGGGTGGTTGTACTGCATGCGATGCTATCCCTCGACCCTGGTAACGAGTTTTGCGTACTTTTGCAGTTATTATTGAATCTGATGACATCAGATTTTTGGGGCGTTCATTCTTATTTCGATAAAACTATCAAGATGCCTTTCCTACGTTGAGGAATTACAGGAATGGAATTGCACTGCCCGGCCATTCCCGGAGTGGGAATGGGCTAAGATTTTCATTCCGAGGAATTGAAAGGAATGGAATTGCGACAAGTTCTAATTCCCCGGAATGGAATTGGAATGGAATGGAGGCGCCCATTCCGCAACACTGGTGTGTAGCTGTAATAGGTAGCCTTCACCCGCATTGTGAACATAGCCGAGAGCAATGATGTTGGGGCTCGGTGTGCGGCGATTAGTGTTTTGTAGAGGTCATTGCATGATAAGTATTGTTTGGTTGAATACTGCTATGTACCCTTATCGTTGCTGGTGGGAATATGAGAACGCATGGCTTTTTGGCGTGGTATCATTGCATCAACTCGCGTACGAAGCGCTAAGTCAGAGCGTAAAATAGAGAACCAGACGGCTGGGACACGTTCACCAGTCAAACTTCTACTTCGAGCGACTAGCCGATGGGACTCGGGGCCTGACGAGTTCACGCGGTATCTTGCGTCATCTCTCCTCTTCCTGCGCTACGGTGAAGCACGTTTTCTCCTCGGTTGGATATCCTCTGCGCGTTTCGCGTTAGCATGTTCCCTGCTGCAGCTCGTATGAAATCGACGTTCTTATCCTTGGTTTACACACAGTGGTGTGAGGCCGCTAGCATCTCTGGAAAGTGGGCTCATGTGCGCTCTTTCTTCAGGCGGTGACCCGTGGCGCATGTCACATGTGATCCCTCAGTGGAGCTATTCCAGCTGCGCTGTTCTAGCTGCGGGTGGCGGCATGTTGCAGACATCGATGGTGACGACTGTTAAACAATCCCGGGTTCTGGAGAAGCGGACTTTGTTGTTAATAATAATAATAATAAAATCTGGGGTTTAACGTCCCAAAACCACGATATGATTATGAGAGACGCCGTAGTGGAGGGTTCCGGAAATTTTGACCATCTGGTGTTCTCTAACGTGCACCGACATCGCACAGAACACGGGCCTCAACCATTTCGCCTCCATCGAAATGCGACCAGGGTTGCCGTTGGTGGCTACTTTGCGCCAGATTGGCTACTTTTGGACCCCGTTGGCGACGAAAATTTCCAGTTGGCGCCATGGCTCTTCTTTAAACTTGTGGTTTTACGTATTGAAAAAGGTTTTATTTATTCATCAATAGTAAGGACTCCGTTGATAATACCGCTTCTGTTCTATTTGGCTAGAAATTCGGCGATAATATCAAATGACATGGCTACTTTGGCTACTTTTGGCGTGAGTTCTGGCGCCTTTTCATGTCCACCCAACGGCAACCCTGAGTGCGACCGCCGCGGCCGGGATCGAACCCGCGAGACTGTTGTTAGTGGCGTATTGAAGGGTGAATGCATCTTTCTTGGGCTCTCGCCCCTGTTTTGTTGCTATGTTGCTAGGTTTCGATACCTCAACTAGAAGGTCTGCTGTTCAGTAAAAATATTGTCCTAACATTTTAATTACCTTGATACGCTTTTTCGAGCTCCATGGTGCAGCAGTTTTAATACCTACTCATTGTAGAATTAATTTCATAACTTTATTATTGCAGGAAAGTACAAGCTAAGGTGACGTCGGAGATGTGCCGTGCTCCACTTTCATCATTTCAAGGTTATTACGACGAATACTTGCAATATGTTTCTGAATATTTCTAAACAGAAAATATTTGGCTCCAGGAGGAAGCTTTCTGAAGCCGGGGCCTTTACCACCTTCATTGATACCCATGCTGTGATAGAAGCTACCACATCGTACCAGGCATTCAAGATGATGTTCTTCACGCACTTTGCCGTTGATATTGAATACAGCAAGGAGGTCAGCCTTACCCTGGAGTTCACTCAAAGGTGAAATTTGATGTGATTTTTCCGACTTTTTGATGGAGATTCATGCAACTAAGATTGATAAAGCAACATTAAGAAAGTACAAAAGTAAACACTGGGGAATTTCCAAAATCTCATACTACACTCCCATTTGGCTAAGCCAAAGAGGGATTCTGATGCAGTGAATCACCAACTCACCATCTTCAGCTTAAGTGGAAAACAGTTTGCGGGAAATCTAAACTGTCATGAAAGTTTTTAATTAATAAGGATAGTATAGGAACGGTTGACGTTCGAAGTACTAGTAACCACTGTTCGATGAGTATGTCGAAGAGAGCAATAGCCAATATGAATTTTTATATTAAGGCGAAAGCATTTAATGTCTCATGCTCACGTCTGTCGGGCGTCCGTCCGTCCGTCTGTCCATCCACCCATGTCCGTCCGTCCGACTGTCTGTGTCCATCCGTCCGTCCGTCCACCCTTGTCCGTCCGCCCATGTCCCCGTCTGCCCCTGGAATCTCAACGTCTCTCCCACCCGCCACCGCTCTATCGTCTCCAGCCAGCCCACGTCAACTCGACAAGTCAAGCATCCGTGTTTTGGTCAGACTGAACTCGGGTTCTTCTCCGCTCGGCCACTCAGCCGCGTTAGAGCTAGACTATCTAGTTTAGATCATTGAACTTACGTTTTGGTTGCAATTAGGAGTGGTTTACCGTGTGAAGTGAACAATTTAAAAAGTGTAATTTTGTGTACCTATATAGTTTTCATTTCAATACATGATTAAATGTTTCGTGTGCTGGTTTGTTAAACCAGCTGCTTTGTCAATAAGACTCTCAGTGGCTCAGCCATAGAGGGCCGTTACGAACCAAAAGAAGAATTTGCAGCACAACACCCGAGGTGCACGTCTGCTTCTTCAAGTCTTCTCGTAGAAGTTTCGTAGCTTTTAAGGCGAAAGCCTTTAATGTCTCATGCTCACGTCCGTGTGCCTGTCCGTGTCCGTCCGTCCACCTGTGTGTCTGTCTCTCCGACCGTCCGTCCGTCTCCATCCGTCCTTCCATCCGTCCGTTTCTGTCCGTCCGTCCGTCCATTCGTGTCCGTCCATTCGTGTCCGTCCGTCCGTGTCAGTCCGTCCATCGGTACGTGTCCTTCCGTCCGTCCGTCCGTCCGTCCGTCCGTCCGTCCGTGTGTCCCTCTGTCCGTCCGTCATTTCGTGTCCGTCCATCCGTCCATCCGACAAAACAAAAAGATATGGCATAGTCAGTCGAATGGTCACAAGCTTTCAAATGTACAAAGTGTCCTTCAATTTTTAATTTATATAGGAGCTACCTGCACTTTTTGTTTCGCAGTCCGACTGATGGAGCAGCGTGTGCGGCCGGGCTACTTGGTATGTCATAATAATGGGCAGAAAGAAAAAAAAACGAAATCAAGAGACCGATGACGATGGGCGTTTCAAGCGAGAATTCCTAGTAATTAAAACGGGTACAGATTGCGTCAGCGACACATGGATCAGTTTACTTGGTAGCGACACACGGCCGTTTCTTATATCTCTTTGTTTATAATGGCGAACATATGCACGCATGCGCTTGGCGTTGAGTATGCTCTTTCCCTGTTTGTCTGGGACAATCTAATAAAACCCGCATAAAAATAGCGCCCGTGCTGTCCTGTCATCCACTTTGTCCGTGTCTATAGATAGTCGCGCTACAATGGCTTCAGTACAATCTTCTGGAAATCTAAATTGTGAAGTCAACAGTGCCTATCAAGCAGTCATGCTTATGCAGTACATACATACTTGTACAGTAAGTGCTCGTTAATTGGACCCCGTTATTCGAAAAATCAGATAATTCCAATGTGTTCTCTTATCTCGGCAAGCACATGTATCGTTTAATGACATCCTTGTTTCGTTTATTGACATGGTAGCTTTGTTTTGACTTCGAAGCTATACGCGCGCAATGTCACAAAACTCAAGTATGGTGAAAGCTATAGAATATAAAGACCTTCAGCAGCATAACACAAGTTGGCATAAAACTCGCTTGCCACAGTGTGATGGACGTGTGCCCCAGTGTGCCCAATTGAGTTCAGAATAGTGATGCAGCAGCCCATAAAAAATCACAGCATATCCACAAAGTGAATGATGGTGAGTGGGCGAAGCTCGGAGGGATCATTCGGGCAACCGTGAATCCCCCCCGTACATTGCCGGTGTTCGATCGTGAGCTGGGCACGAGCGTCGCCGACTTGTGTTCCGGGCGCTACCAGCCTCAGCGACAACGCCAGTTCGCGTTCCGCGACAGAGTAAGACGATGCCACCTACTCAGACGCCGAAGTCCGCACCAGTGCTCGACGCAACGCCTCGCCTCCGCATGCATCGCCACAGAACGCTGCTGTGATTTTTGAAAGCCACGCGTCCTTGGCTATGGGTTGTGCCGCCGTGAGTACCGGAGCTGCCGCATGCTCCGCAGATACCGCCTGCCCTGGTTTTGCATGCGACTCACACGAGAGCACTGTGGAGCTGACTACCTCCTCTGGTGAAGTTCACCTCACCGTTGATCACGATGGAGTCCACCTCCGGTGCTCGACTCCGAGTACCGCGTCGGCCCGACGATCCCAATTATAACAGCGCCATCTATCCTGTTTAATCGTCAAATATACGAAAGCCACGAACACCATCTAGTGATATTATTTCCAAAGACATATACACACATCGCCATCTAGTGAGCAATTCATAAAACTAGAGCTGGCTACATACTATGTACTATTGACGGAGGAGGGAACGACCCACACCCTAAGGAGCTTCGCCCCTAAAAACCATCATTATTCTCTTTTAGGGCAATCGCAGCACTCACTCCAGACAGAGCAATCAAGGTTGAGAATTCAAGGAAGCAACACTGCCTCACACCAAAAGTGGCCAAGTTAGTGAAAGCTCTACGAGACCACAAATTTGAAATCTTGCACCGGAAATTTTGCATTGGCATCATGCATATATATATATATATATATATATATATATATATATATATATATATATATATATATATATATATATATATATATATATATATATATATATATTGTAACGTACAAGAGCAACTCAGGCGAACACGATCCAACCCAATTCCATCCTCTTCGTTCTCTTCCACTAGACTCCCCTTCACGCGCCAGTCACTTCGTTGGTATGATCCACTACATTCGCCACCCCGTCTCCCCTAAAGTCGGAGCTTGAAGACGAAGAGGCGGGAATACGGAAATCACGCGGCACATAAAGTTTCAACTGTCGTGCATGGGCCCCCCGCAGGGGCGTCTGCGCAAGCAGGCGTTTGGTGAGTGGCGACACCACGGACCCGAGCTAATGGGGGGGTTTCGACCCCCCTCCCACGCTTAGCCGTGCGTGGCTTAGCCATGTCCGGGGAAAAGGGGATGCTGGGGGTTGAGCAAACGCCGGGTGTTTGGACCTTTAAGGCCCCCCCGGCGGAGGCAACACACCCCTTTGGCCCCGGCTTCACGTAGACGGCACCCCTGGGCAGACCCACCCAGGGGAAATCGGCAGTCGCCTCTTCCTGTCTCTCTCTCCTCACATCTTCGTCTTTCTCTCTCACTTTTAGCCCTTCCTGTCCTCTCCTCTCTTCCATTTACTTCCACACTTCCTGGCGGCAAGGGTTAACCTTGTGTATGTGCCCTCTCTTGGGCACACTATATTTGGTTATAGTGGCTGTGTACAGCTGACGTTGGCAAGGCTTATATAACTAAGTGCTGTCACGTCCCCGTGTTGGGCTCCATGGTGGGCGGCTGGCACGGCTGCCGAACTTACACACAACACATGGCTTCTGTTTCCTTCCCACGACTGCATAATCGTCCTCTCTCGAAGAGAGGGCGCACCGAAGACAAGAATTTTTTTCAAAAACCCCAAGAAATCTTCCCACGATTCCACGTGATCCACTGCGAAAAACTTGAAAAGAATGCAAGAACAATTTCTCCTTTTGTTGTGTCAAGATGCCTCACCGCTACACTAGGTCAAGGCTATAAAGCTACAAAAATGGCCAGCGGGGACCTTCTGCTTAAAATACAAAACAAGACGCAATACGAAAACCTCCCAAAATTTGTCTCTTTTGGAACTACACCTATTTCTGTCACAGAGCACCGTTCCCTCAACAGCTGCAGAGGTGTGGTGTCCAACCAAGACCTGCTTGACTTGTCCGAAAATGAACTCCTTGAGGGCTGGAACGAACAGCATGTAACACAAGTACAGCGAATCAAAATCAGACGCGACGACAAGGACATCCCAACCAAACACCTGATTGTCACATTTTGCACAAGCGCCCTACCAGAACATCTTGAAACAGGCTATCTTAAGTTAAAGGTCTGACCTTATATCCCAAACCCACGACGTTCCTTTAAGTGCCAGCGTTTCGGTCACGGCTCCCAGAGCTGCCGTGGCCGCCAAACCTGTGCCAAATGTAGTTCACAACACGATCACCCTGCAGACGACTGTGCCGAAACCCCACACTGTGCAAACTGCGACGGTGGGCACCCCGCCTAATCTCGCGCATGTCCTGCATGGAAAAAAGAAAAGGAAATAATAGCGGTGAAAGTAACTGAAAACATCTCGTTTAAGGAGGCGCGGAAACGCCTAACTTTTCTACAGGGTCCTTTATTCGCGGACGTGGCACGCAAGGGGGCAGTGCCACAAAAGTTCGCGGCGGCCGCACGCACCACCCAGAGTGGACGGGTGGCAGCGCCACTGGCCCCCCTCAGCGGAAGCAGCCCGTGCTGTTCCGCAACCAAAGGGTATGCAGGCCTCCGGATCTGCAGGCTCAGGGACTTCTGTTCGGGCAGAAGGTCCCAAAAGTGTGACACCCGTGCGCGTAACCCGCGGGCGGGCATCCAGCGCCTCTGCCGAGGCAATGGAAACAACGACAAGTCCGACGGCGTCTCCGGCGCCGAAGGATCGGCGCAGCTCCTTGGAGCGCGCCAAAAAAGCAAAAGCTCCCGTCACGGGGCCTGACAAAGGCTCTCTGACTTAAGACAACAGTCCATTCAGTACACACAGCACTGATTTACACCTAAAATGTAGACACAAATCGTACAATGGAACGTGAGAGGTCTTCTAAGAACCTCGACGATATCCAAGAACTCTTACACGAACATTCACCACAAGTGCTGTGTGTACAAGAAACACACTTAAAATCCAAGAAGACCACTTTTCTACGTCATTATGTTATATTTCGAAAGGACTGAGATGATGCTGTGGCGTCATCTGGTGGCGTGGCAATTACAGTTAACCCAGGAGTAGCATGTACACATCTACCATTAGAAACATCCCTTGAGGCAGTGGCTGTTCGAGCAGTTCTTTTCAATAAACTCGTCACCATCTGCTCTCTATACATACCTCCACACCACTGTCTTGAAAAACATGAATTCCAGTCCTTAATAGATGAACTGCCCGAACCTTATCTGGTCCTTGGGGACTTGAATGCACATAGCGGTCTATGGGGTGATCCTCGCTGCGACGCACGCGGTCGCCTAATTGAACAGTTTCTCTTTTCTTCCGGTGCGTGTCTGTTGAATAGGAAAGAGCCAACATATTATAGCCTCGCCAACCAAACCTACTCGTCCATAGACCTCAGCATTGTATCACCGTCGCTTCTACCCCTACTCCACTGGAAAGTCATAAATAATCCTTTCGGAAGTGACCATTTTCCTGTAGTTCTGAGCACACCAGTATCAAATGAGTGTCCTCAACAGGTTCCTAAATGGCTCACAGACAAAGCTGATTGGGAACAGTTTCATGAGATTACCCGTTTAAGTTGGACTGATATAAGCGGCTTAAGCATAGATGCAGCAGTACAGTACTTTACAGCTTTTCTGACTGATGCTGCACTTAAATGCATCCCGCAAACATCTGGACTGCCCGGCAAGCGACGTGTCCCATGGTGGAATTCTGAGTGTCGAAATGCGCGAAAAAAAGCAAAATAAAGCATGGAAGTTACTTCGGGACTCACCGACAGCCGAGAATCTTGACACTTTCAAGAACATTAAGTCTCAGGGCAGAAGAACGCGCAGACAGGCTAGAAGGGAGAGCTGGAAAACGTTTTTATGCGGAATCAATTCCTATACACAAGAGGCGAGAGTCTGGAACATGGTTAGCAGGGTAGTAGGACGACAAGCATATTCACTCCCTCTCGTAAACACACATGGCGACACCTTGGAAGACCAGGCGAACACCCTCGGCGCACACTTTGAACAGGTCTCCAGCTCGTGGCACTATTATGAATCGTTCCAGCGATACAAGAGCAGAATAGAAAAACAGAAACTAGAGCGGAAATCCACAAAACACGAGGCCTACAATCAACCTTTCTGTTTAGCTGAGTTACAGGCCTCGCTAAACTGCTGCGCTAATCCGCCCCAGGTTCCGACCGTGTCGCTTATGAAATGCTGAAATACCTGCCCTCTGAAACCAAAAACGCCCTCCTTTCCCTGTATATGCTGTATGGTTCTCCGGCGAGATCCCCTCATCCTGGAAAGAAGCCATCGTTATTCCGATTGTAAAACAGGGCAAGGACCCATCCTCAGCTTCAAGCTATAGGCCCATAGCGCTAACGAGTTGTCTGTGCAAGGTATTTGAGAAAATGATAAACAGGCGACTCATACACTTCCTTGAAACAAACAACCTACTGGAGCCATACCAGTGCGGGTTTCGAGAGGCCAGATCCACCACTGACCACCTTGTCCGTATCGAGGCACAAATTCGTGACGCTTTCGTCCATAAGCAATTTTTTTCTTTCAGTGTTCCTCGATATGGAGAAGGCCTATGACACTACGTGGCGCTTTGGCATACTAAGAGACCTCTCACATTTAGGTGTACGGGGCACAATGTTCTCCATAATCGAAAGTTATCTGTCCAATCGGACATTCCGTGTTCGAGTAGGCACTGTTTTGTCCCGAACATTTGTCCAAGAAACAGGATTGCCGCAAGGTGGTGTACTGAGTTGCACACTTTTTTATTATCAAAATGAATTCCCTGCGCATTTCCATCCAACGTAATATGTTTTACTGCACATATGTTGACGATGTACAGGTCGGTTTTATATCCTGCAACCTTTCAATATGTGAACGGCAGGTTCAGTTAGGTTTGAACAGGGTCTCTCAATGGGCAGAAGAAAATGGGTTTAAATTGAACGCCCAAAAGAGCACATGCGTCCTGTTCTCTCGAAAGAGGGGCGTTCATCCCGATCCGGATATTAACCTGCAGGGTCAACATCTGTCTGTAAAGACTGAGCACAAATTTCTGGGCTTACTGTTGGACACAAAACTAACCTTCATACCACACATCAAATATATCAAGAACAAGTGCTTAAAAACCATGAATATTTTGAAAGTGTCGTCACGAACGACGTGGGGTAGTGACAGGAAGTGGCTTCTCAATCTTTATAAAAGCCTTATACGTACACGTCTAGATTACGGCGCTATAACATATCAGTCCGCAACCCCAACAGCCTTAAAGATGCTTGATCCTATCCACCATCTAGGCATTCGCCTTTCCACGGGTGCTTTTCGCACCACCCCCGTAGAAAGCCTGTACGTCGAATCGAACGAGTGGTCGCTAAACATGCAAAGATCGTACATGTCTTTTGTTTATTATCTCGAAAGTGAACGCAGACAAAGAACACCCCACACACTCCACAATCAATGATCTGTCCAGCACTGCCCGATTTGACAACCGTCCGTCGCTGAGACAGCCCTATTCACTTCGTGTGAGGGGCCTCGCTGAGGAAACGGGTGTGCCACTTTTTGAACACCGTTTGGTACCTCCCGCTGCAAATCTCCCGCCGTGGCAGTGGCAGATAATAGATTGCGATGTTTCTTTCACAGATGTTACAAAACACGCGCCTACTGCACACATACGTTCATACTTCTGCGAACTGCAGCACAAATACACTTATCCAGAATTCCACACCGACGCCTCCAAGTCTCACACTTCTGTGTCGTACGCAGCGGTCGGTCCGTCTTTTTCGGATGCCGGTGTTTTGGATTCTAATACGAGTATCTTCACAGCAGAAGCTTCCGCGATACTTGCGGCAGTAAAACACATCAAACAATTACAACTACAAAACGCAGTAATTTACACTGATTCTTTGAGCGTGGCAAAAGCTTTGAAAAGTCTAAAAAAGCACAAAAATCCTGTCCTTGTTTCCCTCTACTCGCTTTTATGCTCGCTCTACGCACACAAACAGCATGTCGTAGTCTGCTGGGTGCCAGGCCACAGTGAGATCCAAGGAAACGTGTTGGCGGACCAGTTAGCTGTCTCCGCCCACGAAAACGCTACAGCTAATACATCCGTATCTGTCCCTGCACTTGATCTCAAACCATTCCTTAAACGAAAACTCAGGGATCATTGGCAGCGGTTATGGGATAGGGAAACACACAATAAACTTCATCTAATCAAGCCACATCTCGCCAATTGGCCGCCAGTATCGAAGTCACGCCACGCAGAAGTAACACTCACCAGATTAAGAACAGGACACACAAACAGCACACACTCACACCTTTTGTCGGGTGATGATCCACCTTTGTGTGATAAGTGTGGTGAACCACTCACTGTCCTGCACATTCTTATCCAATGCGCCGAATTAGATCATTTAAGAAAAAAGTACTTCCCATTAGCATTCCGCGAACAAATACCACTACATCCATCGATGCTTATAGGCAGCGAACCGGTTTTTAAACATCAATCGGTGTTGGCATTTTTAAAAGAAATTCAAAGTTTTCATGTAATATACCCTGACAACCCGTAGCACAACCTCTGAAAGAGGTTGTTGCTGCGGCAGCTGTATTAAAAAAGGCACCTGCCTCCCTGCCTTTGGTTTCAAAGGCCTTGAGGAGGCATTCGTGCTGTTTTCATGTCTCTCATTTGTAGATACCATACTCACTTGCAATTCATTCCACACCCATAGATCAGATCACGTATCGCCGCCATATTTTTATACTCTATACACAGCTTTTACGCTTCTATATAGCGCGTTATTTTAGGCCTCTATACAGCCGTAATACACCCTGTCATCAAAATCATTGGCCATCGCTAACACCACATCAAAGACATGGCGCTCTTTGGCCACCTATGGCCCTTGCGCCACAAAGCCCCACTAATCATCATCATCATCTTGCATGGGCGAGAAAAACACGGTTTCGGCTTTTGGTGCCCAGTTCTGGAATAACTTCCAAGCGGAAGGTAACAGGGCCTAGGGCTTTCACCACCCGAAATGGACCCGCAAACCGGTGGAGAAACTTCTGGCAACGCTGTGGAACACGCTGGGTGCGTCTAACCAGCACGAGGCCTCCCGGTTTGAAAGCGGTGTAATTCTCATCGGAAGGCGAGCGGAATTTCGCCTGGTGATGCGCTATGGCCAGGTGCGCTCTAAAGCGAGCCTTCCGAAGGAGCTCCGCAGTACTGGTGTCGTCCGGACGGTGGTGCGCCGTTATGTCCAAACCAAAGAAACTCTCTTGCGGAAGCCTTGGCGTCCTTCCATAGACAAGCTTGAACAGTGACTCCCGTGTGATTTCCTGCTGTGACGTATTGAGGGCGAAGACAGCTGCGGCAACTTATTCGTCCCAGTTATTATGACTAGGACTCACGTATGACGACAGTATGTCCTTTATGGTACGATTTGTACGTTCCACCAGACCATTTGTTTGTGGGTGCTGAGGGGTGGCCGCTGCATGTCGAATTCCATGGTTATTCAACAAGTTTCTGAATGCGCGCGACGTGAAGGCCGTGCCGCGGTCGGTGATGAGCAAGCGTGGTGTGCCGTGTCGGAAAACGACGCACTCGTTTATGAACGTGAGGACGTGCTGCGTCGAAGAGTCAGGGACGGCCCTGACTTCGGTCCACTTCGTGAGATAGTTCCGTGGCAACGATGAGGAACTTGTTGCCGCGCGACGTACGTGGAAACGGGCCCATGTGGTCAAGTCCCACTATCTCAAAAGGCGTTTCCGGAGGAGGGATAGGTTGCATGGGGCCGGTGGCGGATTTGTGACGGCCTTCCGTGCCTGACAGACCGTGCACGACAAAACGTAGCGGGAGACGTCAGAGTGCATGCGCCGCCACCAAAACCTCTCTTTGATGCGTGCCAGCGTCTTGTGAAGCCCGAGGTGACCGGCAGTCGAGGTGTCATGGCACATGAACAGCACCGATTGTCGCATGGTTGCAGGCACGACCGGCACGCACGATCCATCCCGATGATTTCGGTGACAAAGGATTTCATCTCGGACGACATAAGACGCAGCAAGACTTTCACGACGACGCTTGGGAGTGCGTACTTCCCCAGATAACTGCTGGATTATATCGACGATTTCTGCGTCTTGTAGCTGTGTTGCGCGTAAATCAAGCACTGCGGTGACTGGTGAGGTGTCGTTGAGAGCTGTCGGGTGGCGAGAAAGGTAGTCAGCGTCCTGATGGCGAGCGCCGCTTCGATGGACAACGGAAAAGGTATAATCTTGCAGCTTTAGAGCCCACCTGGCGAACTTAGCGTTGAGGTATTTTTTTGTTTGAAGCCAGCGAAGGGCGACGTTGTCGGTAACGACCGTGAAGGTTTTACCATAAACGTACGGGCGAAATTTTTCGACTGCCCAAACTACCGCCAAGCACTCAAGTTCGGAGGCGTGGTATCGGCTTTCTGGTTCACTGAGCCGGCGGCTAGCATAAGCGACCGGCCTCTCCTGCCCGTCCTCGTTAAGTTGCAAGAGAACAGCTCCGAGGCCAAGACCGCTGGCGTCCGTGTGTAGAATAGTTGGCGCATTCTCGTCATAGTGCGCGAGTGTCGGTGGTGCCTGAAGGGCAGTCTCGAGGTCGCGGAAGGCAGCTTCTTGATCGGGACCCCATTTCCAGCGAACTTCTTTCTTCAACAACTCGTTGAGAGGTGCCGCGCGGGAAGCGAAGTCAGGGGCAAAGCGTCGGAAATATGAAGCAAAGCCAAGGAAACTTTTAAGCTGCTTAGCAGTGGTGGGAGGCGGAATACAGGCGATGGCTTGGATCTTCGTGGGATCAGGGCTGATGCCTTTGGCGCTGACTACTTGTCCCAAGTAATTAACTTCCGAGATGCCGAAGAAGCACTTCGAAGGCTTAATGCAAAGGCGAGCGTCTTGTAGAGCACGTAAGACCATTTCCAAGCGCCTGAGGTGTTCGGGAAACGTAGGAGCATAAACGATGATGTCGTCTAAGTAAACCAAAGCCATCGACCACTTGAGATGCCCAATAACCCGGTCCATTAATCGCTGAAATGTAGCAGGAGCGTTGGAGAGGCCAAATGGCAGGCGGTTAAACTGGTATAATCCGTCCGGAGTTGTAAATGCGGTCTTCTCGACGTCATTTGGGTCCAGTTCCACCTGCCAATAGCCAGAAAGAAGATCCAGCGTAGTAAAAAAACTGGCACCATGCAGGCGGTCAAGGGCATCATCGAGACGAGGCAGCGGATAGACGTCCGGTTTGGTGACACTGTTTAGTCGTCGATAATCCACACAGAAACGAATCGTGCCGTCTTTCTTTCTGACGAGTACTACGGGGGACGACCAGGGACTGGACGAGCGGGATATGATACCACGTTTAAGCATGTCATCTGCTTGCTTAGCGATTTCTGCGCGTTGAGAGGCAGAGACTCGCCGCGGGTGATGTCGAATAGGAGTTTCTGAGCCGGTATCGATTCTGTGCTGCACCAAAGGAGTGTAGCCGAGCTCACTGGGTGACATGGCTACGCAGTTACGGAATTTTCGTAGAAGTGCTTGAATCTCAGATTTTTGTGAGGGAGTTAAGTTGGGGCCGAAGTTGAATTCATTCCAGTCTAAAGGCGAAGTAGTTGGTGGGGAAGGTGCTCCGGGCTGCACTACTGCCACGACAGACGGTGCTTCAAGGTAGGTACAGGTACCGAGAACGGTGTCTAACGGCACGCGCAGGTTACTGTCGGACAGATTGAAGACAAGCACTGCAAAGGTCTTGCCGGAACACTGATGAAGAGCCCGCGGCATTGCGAATTCACCTCCAGGTCGGGAACAAAGGGCGCTTTCTACAAGAATGTCCGTGTCGGCAAAGGACTTCGCGTGGCTGTAAACGGGCACCCACGCAGCAGACGACAAGGGTATGGTAACTGAGGTTGCTGTAATCACAGGATACAAAACCGGTGACGATTTCCCAACTTCAGATTGTTCACTTCTGTTTGCACCCATGGCCATACACGTCCTCGTGTTTAGAATGCCGAATTGCGAAGAAAATTTAGTAACCAGACTCTTCATCATGCGGTAGATGTCAGCGAACACGGAACGCACTTTGTGAACGGTTTTGTAAATGACTTGATGCAACGGGAAATACGACTGCCAAGGACAAACTTTATTGGAGGCTTCATGATTTGCTGGAGATGGTATCGACGTGGTAGATGTCAGTTCAATGGTGCAATCAGTGCCGCTAAACTGCAAACTGACGCCAAACGCTGCACACCAATCGCAGCCTAAAATCACTGGCACACACAGGTTTGGGACGACAAGGAACCGGTGCCTCGCTGCCTTGCCAAGCGCACACACATTCGGGCAGACTTCGCCGAGACTGAGTAGAGCAGCTCCGTCAGCCAGGACGAGATGGGGTCGATCGGCCTGTGCAGGGTTCACCGAACGTCTTCCAGAGAAGAAACTCAACGTGAGAAAACTGAAGGCAGCCCCTTTGTCCACAAGTGCTTCAACATGCTGCGGCGGATCTCCAAGTTTCACCGGCAGAGTTGGCATCTCGGTGAAGGGGCCAAGCGAAAGGAGAGGGGCTTCAGCCATCATGCGGGGTCCTGCCCTCGGCGGCCCGCATTGTAGTTTCCCAATGGGAACTTCGCACCAGCAGCCGAGTTTGTCAGCGACTCGGACATTCGAGGGCAGTTACGAGCAAAATGCCCAACGTCGTTGCAGTGGTAGCACCGAAGCATCGCTGAAGGCTCGTGGAGCCGAGCAGGAGAATTTCGGGCCCCGGAGGGCACGTCCGTGTAGGTTGGCCTCCGGTACGGATCTTCAGCTGCTTGCGAGCGTTCTTGTATCTCTGCCTCAAGAGCGACGGCTAGAGCTGACGGTACGTTGGTCGGACGAGCGAGGCGGGACGAAGCGCTGGACGTTTCTGTTATTGATGGCGTCAACAAAGTCATTAGCAGCAATCAGGTCCATGGTTGCGGTAGGGCAACCTGACAAGGCCTTCCGGGACAAGCTATCGACGTGAGCAGCTAGCTCTTGAAGGTCTCGCCGACCCTGTCGGACGTGTTTCAGTTGTGTGAAGTAGAGCTGAAGAAGATGATGGTCCCCAAATCGGCTTTCGAGCGCCGACACCAGAGCTTCATAGTTCGAGCGGATGACTTGCGGGATGTACTCGAGGTATTCAGCCGCGGCGGCACGGAGTTGCACAACGAGCACCTGAGATTTGTCTTGAACTGTCCAGCCGTTTAGGGTGGCAGCGGACTCGAACTGCACCAGAAATGCGGCCCACGATGTGGTACCATCAAAGGTAGGTGGTGGAAGTTGTGCCCGAAAAAACCGAGACGGAGCTAACATGGGGACATTTTGTTCAACCGAGGTAGACACGCGTTGCTGACGGCTTGACTGCGCCTCGATGACGGAGACCCGTGCAGCCAGGTCTGCGACGACATCATCTGCCGTGGAGGTACGTTGGGCAAGCATGGTTTCAAGAGATAGCAGGCGAGAGGCAAGACGAGTCTCGAAATCTTGCATGAGGGCTCTTCTGTCGGCCTCACCTTGTGAAGCAAGGGCTTGTAGGCAATCTGGCATAGGTAGACCGGCCGCAGTGCTGGACTGTTGAGGTTGAGTTGGTGCGTCCTCGACATCCAACTCCGACGGAAGAGGCTGACGGGGCGCTGGTGGCGGGATGTTTGATGAGACCGGGGCCCCCGCGGCCTCTGCCAAGCTTCCTTCCGTAGTCGGGACAGCAGGTCGCAGGGCCGTCGACGACGTGTCGTCCTCCATAGGGTTCATCGCTGAACCGCCGACTGTTGCTGTCGCCGTAGAAGCCTTGCTCCGTGTAAACATGGGTTAGCGTTGTCACCGCTGCCACCAAATGTAACGTACAAGAGCAACTCAGGCGAACACGATCCAACCCAATTCCATCCTTTTCGTTCTCTTCCACTAGACTCCCCTTCACGCGCCAGTCACTTCGTTGGTATGATCCACTACAATATATTGTTAAGGCGTTTATTTGCCGGCACTCAGAGATACTGCGTAATGGCGACAACCACGGCCAGGCACGAGCTCTCAGCGCGAGCGGCGTCCTTTTGGAGATGACCCACTAGAAGGCTCTCGAGAGTGCAACCCATTTCTAGGTTCCAAGGCATCGCTACAATTACCCCGGGGACGAAAAGGGAGCCGCCGGGCGACCTAACAGCTTGACACTATGAGCGGGTGATAGTAGGCCTTCAGGCGCTCCACGTTGACAATGTCGCGCCCTCGACGGCGCATGTCCGAAGATTGTTCGATGGGTTCGATCAGGTAGTTGACCGGAGATGTGCGCTCGATAACACGGTAGGGGCCTTCGTATTTCGGCAGTAGTTTTGAAGAGAGGCTAGCTGCGGAGGTAGGAACCGAGAGCCATACGAGCGCCCCAGGGAGGAACGCGGGCTCAGAAGTGGCAGATCCATCACGAATACTCTTCTGCCGCTCTTGTTCATTCGTCGTGAAGGTCTTGGCGGGCTCGCGACACTCTTCAGCAAGCCTGGCTGTGTCAGAAAGAGGGGCACACTCAGATGTGTCCGGCGTGTACGGGAGTATCGTGTCGATGGTGTGCGACGGGTGCCGTCCGTATAACAAGAAGAAGGGTGAAAAGCCAGTAGTGCTCTGAGGGGCGGTATTGTAAGCGTAGGTGACGAAGGGCAGTATAGCATCCCAATTCGTGTGGTCGGCGGCGACGTACATCGAAAGCATGTCGCCGAGGGTACGATTAAAGCTTTCGGTGAGGCCATTCGTCTGCGGGTGGTAAGCAGTAGTTTTGCGGTGGACAGAATGGCACTCCGTTAGGATGGCTTCGACGACTTCCGACAGGAAGACACGGCCTCGATCGCTGAGAAGCTCCTGGGGTGGACCGTGACGCAGTATGAATCGGTGCAGCAAGAACGAGGCAACATCGCGCGCAGTAGCCGCAGGGAGGGCGGCGGTTTCGGCGTATCGCGTTAGATGGTCTACGGCGACGATGGCCCAGCGGTTACCAGCCGACGTCAGAGGAAGTGGTCCATACAAATCGATACCCACGCGCCCAAACGGATGGTCAGGGCAAGGTAACGGTTGTAGACTGGCTGGAGACATGTGTGTTGACGGTGTGCGGCGTTGGCAATCGAGGCAGGAGCGAACGAAATTCTGCACGTAGCGGTACATCCCTCACCAGAAGTAGCGTTGTCGAATGCGGTGGTAAGTTTTGTACACCCCAGAGTGCGCGCATTTCGGATCAGAGTGGAACGACTCACATATTTCCGGCCGCAGACTGCGGGGTATCACGAGTAGCCACTGCCGGCCGTCGGCGTTGTAATTGCGTCGATGCAGCAGGCCGTCACGTATGGCGAAATGGTGAGCTTGGCGACGCAAGGCGCGAGTGGATGGTGTTGTGGACATTCAGAGAGCAAGTCGATCAGCGGGGCGATCCAATTATCCTTGCGCTGTTCGGTAGCGATGATGTGCACATCGATGACAGAAACAGCAATGGAAGAGACTGAGCAGGGGGCTTTGTCGTCAGGCAGAGGGGAGCGCGAGAGGGCGTCGGCGTCAGCATGCTTGCGTCCGTTGCGGTACAGCACGCGGATGGCGTAGTCTTGCAGGCGAAGAGCCCAGCGGGCGAGACGGCCTGAGGGATCCTTCAATGACGACAGCCAGCATAGTGCGTGATGGTCGGTGACGACATCAAATGGGCGACCATACAAATAGGGTCGAAATTTTGTAAGGGCCCAGACGATCGCCAGGCACTCTTTTTCCGTGACGGTGTAATTTGTCTCGGCTCTCGTGAACGTACGGTTTGCGTATGCCACGACATATTCGGGGAATCCGGGTTTGCGCTGCGCCAGGACAGCGCCGAGGCCTACACCGCTGACGTCTGTGTGCACCTCCGTTGGGGTCGTGGGGTCGTAGTGGCGTAGTATGGGAGGAGACGTCAACAAATGGCGGAGCTTGGCGAACGCGTCGTCGCACTCGGATGACCACGAATTAAGGGGCCCGTTACTTCCAAGGAGCTTCGTCAGTGGTGATATGATCGTCGCAAAGTTTCGTATGAATCGTCGAAAGTATGAGCACAGGCCTACGAAACTGCGCAGTTCTTTGACGGACACAGGTTTGGGAAATTCGACCACGGCCCGAAGCTTGGCCGGATCGAGAAGAATTCCGTCCTTGGACACGACGTAACCTAGGATTGTAAGTTGCCGTGCTGCAAATCGGCACTTCTTCAGATTTAGTTGGAGGCCGGCGTTGCTCACACGTGTGAAAACTTCTTTCAGACGTTGGAGATGCGTGGAGAAATCCGGAGCGAAAACAACGCCGTCATCCAGGTAGCACAAGCACGTGTGCCATTTCAAGTTGCGCAGAACGGTGTCCATCATGCGCTCAAAGATCACGGGCGCATTACACAGACCGAACGGCATGCCGTTGAACTCGTACAAGCCGTCGGGTGTGACAAAGGCCGTCTTCGGTCGAGCGTCGTCAGCCATGGGCACTTGCCAGTACCCCGAGCGCAAATCTAAAGAAGAAAAGAATTCGGCTCCGTGGAGGCTGTCAATCGCGTCGTCGATGCGAGGTAGTGGATAAACATCCTTGCGAGTGATCTTATTGAGCCGTCGGTAGTCCAACCAGAACCGCACAGAACCGTCCTTCTTCTCCACGAGAACAACAGGAGACGCCCATGGGCTGTCCGAGGGCCGAATTACGTCGCGTCGGAGCATATCGTCTACTTGCTCATTAATTACCCGACGTTCGGCAGGCGCCACGCGATATGGACGTTGCCGTAACGGTGGCTGGGCGCCAGTGTCGATGCGATGTGTAACAGCGGACGTGCGACCGAGAGAAGTTTGCCCGACATCGAAAGAAGATCGAAATTGTTGCAACAGGCCCAGAAGCTGGGAATGCTAGACCGACGTAAGGTTATCAGCGATGGAGTTGCCAAATACATCAGCAGATGACGGATCAGACGTGGAAAAAGCACTGATGGTACGAGAACTGGGACAGTGCGTGTCATCGGGTACGTCCAGGACTTGTGCGTCGTCGATGGGTTCCACTCTGCCGAGACATTTCCCTCGAACCAACGTAACAATGTACGGGAATGGGTTGGTCACAAAAATAGCGGTGTTGCCCTGAGTTATTTGCACGGTCGCGAAAGGTACCAGCAACCCTTTCCTACTGCAACCACGGTCAGATGGCGAAAGAAGTGCAACTGTGTCGGAGAGACCGGCGCAGTAGACCGACACAGCCGTTGACGAGCTTGGAGGCACTGTCGTATCGTCTTTGACGAGGATCTTGCTCAGTGCCGAGGGACTGTCTACTGGCGTCAAATGTGAGAACGGTGAGAGTTCAATTTCGGCGGAGGCACAATGAATGACGGTGTCGTGGCGGGAGAGAAAGTCCCATCCCAGGATGACGTCGTGGGAGCATGCAGTAATGATGATGAACTCGACGACATAGAGAACGTCCTGAATGACGACGCGAGCTGTGCACACTGCTGTAGGATGAATACTCTGCGAACTAACGGTACGGAAGGACATCCCAGAAAGTAGCGTCGTCACTTTTCGGAGTAAGCGGCAGAGTTTTGCGTCCATAACGGATACAGCAGCTCCAGTATTGATAAGGGCAGATGCGCGAACACCGTCCACAAACACGTCAATGACATTCGCGGGATTTCTCTCAGGGCTTTCACAGTTCCATAGCGTCGCAGCCCTTGCCTCGTGGACTGCGACGACTAGTTTTCCTGCTCTTGAGCGGTCGAACTTGGCCGCATGGGTGACATGGATCGGCGTCGTGGAGACGTGAACCGACGAGGAGATAGAGCAGGGCGAGACGTCGGTGGCATAGACGGGGGTGAGTCGTGAAACGGACGGCTCAGTTGGTGAGCGACAGGCGACGTGACAGGAGGCGGCTGCACGCGAAAGCAATAGCGTGCCACGTGACCGGCGTAACCGCATGCAAAGCAGATGGGCCGGTTGTCGGGTGTGCGCCATCGGTTCGCCGGGGTAGGTCGCGCCCATGTCGCAAGACCTGACGGACGGAACGGCGGCTGGAATGGCTGGATGGTGGGCTGAAGTCGACGCCTAGGGACGACGTCAGCATACGTAGCCCGTACACCCGCTTCGGTGGACGGAGGTCGAGCGGCGGCTTCGGCGTAAGTCAGAGGTGCGGCCGCCGGCAGTACTTGAGGCAGCCTGGCGACAACTTGAGCGTAACTCTGGGGCGCAGGAGCCGAAGGTGGCTGGTGGTACGCTGGCATGACCTCCGAAATTTCTCGCTGAATCGCTCGGCGGAGGGGAGGAAGAATGGTGGTCGCCGATTATTGACCGGCCGGAGGATGGGAAAAGGCCAGGAGAGAGAACTGCCGGGCGATTTCCTCACGGATGAAGGACTTGAGCTCTGGCAGCAACGCCGCCTGGTCAGAGGTGGCCACCAATCCAGCAAGCTCTGCATCTCGTGAAGGGGAGCGACGGGTCATCGAACGCTGCCGGCGGATCTCCTCGTAGCTCTGGCACAGCGTTATGACCTCAGCCACTGTGACAGGGTTTTTGGCGAGCAGCATGGTGAAGGCATCGTCGTCAATACCTTTCATGACGTTCCGGATCTTGTCAGACTCGGACATGGGTTCGTTGGCTTTCTTGCACAAGTCGAGGACATCCTCGATGTAACTGGTGAATGACTCACCGGCCTGCTGAGCACGTTCGCGTAAGCGCTGTTCGGCTTGCAGCTTACGAACGGCAGGGCGACCAAAAACGTTGATGACGGCGGTCTTGAAATCGGACCAAGTCGCAAAATCGGATGCGTGGTTGTTATACCACAAACTTGCTACTCCCGCAAGGTAGAAGACCAAATTGGTCAACTTGCCGTCGTCGTCCCATTTGTTGGGGACGCTCACGCGCTCGTAAAGTGCGAGCCAGTCCTCCACGTCGGTGCCATCGGCGCCAGTGAAGATGGCTGGATCGCGGATGCGTGGGACACCGGGACAAGGGGGGCGGCACGGGGGGGAGGCGTTTGCTGAGAAGCGTCTTGGGGCATGGTAGATGGCAGGGTACGAGATCAAACTTCCACAGGCATCGAATGGGAGCACAGCACTCTCCACCAATTTGTTAAGGCGTTTATTTGCCGGTACTCAGAGATACTGCGTAATGGCGACAACCAAGGCCAGGCACGAACTCTCAGCGCGAGCGGCGTCCTTTTTGTAGATGACCCACTAGAAGGCCCTCGAGAGTGCAACCCATTTCTAGGTTCCAAGGCATCGCTACATTATATATATATATATATATATATATATATATATATATATATATATGTGTGTGTGTGTGTGTGTGTGTGTGTGTGTGTGTGTGTGTGTGTGTGTGTGTGTGTGTGATGGTTCACGGGTGAATGGGGGAAAGGAAGATGAGGAAGACGAGGATTTAGAGTAAACTGGTGTTCTGACTGACACCATGTCTCGTCCGTTACACACACACACACACACACACATATATATATATATATATATATATATATATATATATATATATATATATATATATATATATATATATATATATATATATCTGTGCGTACATTTTCGAAAGCCAGTTTGAATCTACAGTGGCAAGTGGTATGCTGTTTTCATAATTTTGAAGCTGTTTACTTACATGCGGCATTTTCTGTGCTTAAATAAAGATGCATTTTTTTTATTATGAAAGGAGTATCCAGTGAAACGTGCCTGCTTTTATTGCGTTATTTACTAGGGTGCTCGAAACATCTTCTTGCGCGTGTAGCTACAAGAACTTCAAGGCAATAATTAAATAACATGAAGGTAATAACAAGAAACATGTATTCTTTGTTACTTGATATGCAGACTAGCGCTTAAAACGTGTCTGTAAGCGAAAATGATAGCAGCGAAGTAACAGGAAAAGCACAACAGAAAGCAGACTTTTTACAGCGAAAGCTGTTATGAGATCACAACAAGGGTGCCGGTGTCCGTAACCGCTATTGCACGAAATAAGAAAAAAAAAACTTTAAGAAAAAATGTTCAGAATGGAACGGGGTTCCAACCTGGGTCCGCTCCGTGCCAACCCAGTGTTCTATCACTGAGCCATGCCTGTGCTTTTTTTTTCTTTCAGAGCCATGCCTGTGCTCGAAAAGCCGGCTTTTCCAGCCATGCCTGTGCTCGAAAAGCCGGCGCACAAAAACCCTATACAAGCATTATGTCGGGAAGGAACCGCGTTAACATGCGCAATATAACGTGGCAGAAGAGTGAAACGACAACCAGGCGTCACAGAATATGAATTGCATTACGAGAGCGTCATTGAATGCTTCCAACCCATTACAAAGGGCTCAGCCATAATTCTTCGTCGTCATCAGCCACCGAATCAATTAATGGAGTAGTGGGTACCTTGCAAGCGTACTTGTATTAGTAGCCCCAAGATAGATTGCAACGGGTTTTAGAAATGGTGCTCTCCCAGCTTTCCCTGTGACTGTGCTGTGCTGACTGTGCTGACCGCGCAGGCCTGGCGGTTTTTTTCTGTGATTGAAACCTGAAGCATGTTTTAACCGTGAAATTTCGTACAAATTAACCGTGTAATAACCGAAAAAAGACAAACAAGAAACAGAGCTTTTTTTTCTGTAAAGCAGTACTGAAAATTGTGTTTTTAGCAGACAATTTCTGTAAAATTTATGTAAACGTTAAACGAAACAACATGTAAAAACACAGAAAACCTGAAAACAGAAAACATAGCCTTACAGATATTTTCTGGCAAGAGAGCTGTCAGACACTTTCTGGTTTTTTTTTTTCAGAAAATATTTTTTACAGTGATAGTTGGCAGTCAGGAAAAACCTGTTGCCTTTGCGCCACGCTCAATGGCACAAACTTAGCACCTTTTCCCGCAAATTGAGAAATAAGAATTTGCAGTCATCTTTCGAATCAAGAAATGTCTTAATCACTTGCGTGGTCACAGCTTTAAAATAATCATTGACTAAGAGCCGCTGACAAGTACTTATCCCAAAGCGTTCGGCAAGCTCAGTGGGTGCTTCGTGATCACATCGCTGGTTGCGTGTGGTGTCAAACTACCGTTGCCTTGTAACATACAATAAAGCAGTAGGTGCAAATGGCCACACTTATAGTTTGCCGCAGCTCCCCTAGCCTGAAAGCGCTGAAGAGGCCGAAACACACTTCATTTGGCACCTCTCAAATATATAGTTGTCGCTGTTGAAGAATATGTGCAGGAGATCTTCAGCGATAAAACGCTCTGCATTGTGCTCTAGTTTACATGAAGAATTTGGTCAGGCAGCTCAGGACGTAGCGAGGGGGGGGGGAGACTAACAAGGCGCACAAGAAAAGCGGGACACATGGCGACCGCTACTAGCAACTGATTTACTTATTCAGGAAAAACATTTAAAACGCAGTTAGACCAGACAAAACCAAACGAGTCGACAAAAATGCATTGAAGATGCAAGAGCTCAGCACGATTATATCACGTCTCGTTCCAGAAAGGCTATCGCACCCTCCTGCAGATTTAAAGATGGATGACTAATGCAACTTGGCCCCTTCCGCCCAATACGGAAAGCATAATCTCGCTTTGAGTACAACCCTCTTGCCTGTGCTTTACTGTTGTTTGCCCACAAAGAGGCTTGCAACTACCTTCCTTGCGCTCCTTCCAGTGAAACGCCAAATGCGTAAACGGCCTGCCTATTGAAGAACTGTTGTGATCCCGAAGGTAGTTGAATATATAGTTGAATAAAGAAATCAGTTGCTAGAAGCCTGTGTACCTCTTCTGTTGTGTTCCGTGTTAGTCGCCCTTGTCCCCTACCCCTCCTTGCCCTCCCACATCATGGACCAACACCTTCTCGCCGAACTTTTCATTATTCGCAATACCCACGAAATGTAGGTGGCGCACTGTACGATTCAAGATGGCGCCCGGAGGAGGGTCAACCGGTTTGTTAGCATAGGAACAGATAGGACGTGCGAACGTACGGCCCGTGCCACTTTCACCGGATAAAGTCATGAGCGGCACTGAAATGTATATGAGACCAAAATGCTTTCCCAAACGATGAAAACTCGACACCTACTTTTTTGCCGCGGAGTGAAAGGTTATATTTCAGCTCCGTTACCGTGCATGAACGATCCTTTGCGAAATTCTGTGCGTGCTACAGAAAATCGCATGAACTAGAATTGGCGTATGAATTAAACGACACTCCGAGGCACTATGTACCGAGCCTACTTGACGGATTTCCCGCAGTAGTAGGCCGCTAGCGAGTAGTGTCATCGCTGCTGCACGGGACCGAATGGTTAACGTGGTGATGGTTTGCAAACATATTACGCCGTCATCATTACTCGAGCAGTCACGAACAGGGAGTTGCTTCTTCAACGGAACACGAGCACTTAACATCCCATTCTGTAGCGCTTGTGTCACAGCCATGCTCAGACTCTAGCAGTGCGCAATTCACTGCACTCGGATGCTGCAGGTTCGATCAGCACTATCGAAACATGACTATCGAAAAGAATACACACGTGTGCTTTTGGCAATGTCGAATTCTTCTCCGTTGTGGAAATTTGTCGAACAACGTACAGGTACCGATGAAGTTAGCCGATCGAAAGGCGTGGATTGTGGCCGTGACTACGTTTCATCGCTCTAACCATTTCGCTTGGCTGTTCGAGCTCGAGCGTGGTCGCGGCATGCGGCGCTCCATCCACAGTAATTGCGCTACATGCAGTGTACAACAAAAAGTACGGGTTTATTTTGATCTCGCTGAAGGATATTATACATTAAATACAATCAAAGGTACTTACGAGCCTGAAAAAACATTAACGCTTTGGGGCAGTGGCGTAGCCAGGGGTGGCACACCGGGCACGTGCCCCCCCCCCCCCCCCCCGGAACTTTGTTTTCGCCATGGCATACAGAGCGAAAAATGACCATTTCAAGGAGGTGCCCCCTCCGAAATCAAGGAGGTTTCTGGCTACGCCCCTGCTTTGGGGTACGGGAAGTGCAACTCGCTGCTAGTGAGTTAGCAGCTGATCGGTCATTGTCGCTGTCCCTCTCGGTGCTTTCACAGCCTTCTACGTCCAGTGAAAAATACTCGTCGTCAATATGGTTTCTTTCAACATCCCTGATGAAAGTAATCTGAAGAATTTCCTCTGCCGAATGACTTCGACCACTCCTCGTCCGCAGAGAACACCTACCACGGCGTCACCACGGTAAATGGGCGCGGAGAACATTTTGCTTTCATGCCGGTGAACAAGCAAATCGCTTGCAGTATGCTGCCACCTATCAACAAACGTACAAAACTAAGTGGCGTAGCGCTAGGCCAATTTCAGATTGCTCGCGAGCGTGCGCGGCTTCCCGCGTACAATGTTCTTGGATTCATGCACTACTGAAGCACTGCCGAATGCTATATACAAGTAAAACGAGGGGAGTTTCATCTGGAAAAGTCAGACGATAAAATTTAACTAACCTACGTGGCTATAGAAACCTCGCGAAGCTGATATGTGTACGCCGTGGGCTATCATTGAAAGCGCGAGTTGTCACGTATTTACTTCGAGTCTCGCCAGAACGAATCAGATTTATCGTTTCACGGAGGGTCCGGTTTGTTAACTGATGCAGAAAACATGCAAAGTCGTAGTGTTTGTTTATTGCTAACACGTTAACACTGAGGCTAGCACAGCCGAACAAGGGAGCGACTGCCTAGAGCTGCCATTGTATCGTCTATTAGCCACCCTTGAGAGGACGCTCCTGAATTCCGCTTGGTGGTGCGACACTCTATGGACATTGCGAATACTGGTAACAGAGTCTTTGACAAGCTAAAGCGGTTGCTAAAACACAATAGGGCGGACAGCAAAAAGCGAATTAGTTCGTCTCAGGCCTCTTTCTACACTGAGG